>JARKIE010000284.1:0-121334 GCA_029378255.1 Mycena rosella
CATAGATTGGAAGAAAGTACGACTCGGAAGGGGATGAATTGAAATTAGATCGAGCAAACCGTGGCGCAGGTAAAGAATAATAAAGCGAGTACATTAGTATATCCTCGGAAAGTAGACGGGGCGCTGCTTGATTTCCTTGCGGCTATAGAAGTAACTCGTATCATTAAGCGTACTAGATGTCGAATCTGAGACTAGTGGATCTAACGGTGACTTGTGTCGAAACATAGCCGAGAATTGGTGCACGCCAGGTGACGGGGAAGTACGGGAGCACTGCCCGGGAATAATACCCAGCGGGAATCCCAGCTAGGGAGATCGAGCCAGAACGAGGCAGATTGATGTCCCTCAATCTGCCTCACCAATCTGGCCCTCCCTCGATCTCCCTCAATCGAAAACGAGCGAAATTGAGCAACATCGACGCCGTACCGCACGACCATTGGGGCAAAATGAGGCAGGGTGAGGCATGCATAGAATAGCAGAAGAAATAGATGTTATTATTAATACGCACTCTACTGATTACAATATGTAAGCTACAGGTGCTCAGGCGCCCACACACTCCCATTGTCGGCGTGCGCGCCTCATGGCGGAGCGACGCGCAAACGGTCACCAAGCACGAGATGCTGGGAACAAGAAGAATTGAGCGCAAATCAGAGATAAAGGAAGTGAAGTGACTCACGAGATGGCGTACATAGGAAGGTGATTGAATTGACCTAAACATCAAAGCATTAGAGGCGTAGCAAAGCCACAAAAAGGTAGAGGTACTGTACGCGTGCTTTGACTTGTGAGCGCACAACCACTAAGTGCACGCGGTAAGCTAGAATATAGCACATGACCGGCAGGCTGGGGCTTACCGCCGCTGTTAGACACGTCGGAGGGTGTTACGAGAAACGAAGAGAGGCCGGCGTCGATTGCAGCGGGACGGCGAAGGAGAGAGACACAGGAGAGGAAAGAGGCGGGAGAAGTGGGCGAGGATGGTGGGGAAAGGAAAGGGACAATTCAGACTCCGACATCGTACGATTTTCATTTATGGCGACGCAAAGACGACGCGATGACGTAGTGCGAATCTGCGCGTTCAAGTTGCGCTCGCTCGCGCGTCGATGTCTCTTAGCGCAAATTGGAAATTGTCAACATCAGCTCTTTTTCTGGCTCGATCTGCCTCATTCTCTCAATCTTCCTCGCTCCGGCTCATTTTCCCTAGCTGGACTTTCCGCTGGGAATAATAGCTGAAAAGCGTGGGGCAAAAGAGCTATGGTATGTGGTCCTGTGTCGCAAAGACAAAAGGGGCCGTCGAGGACGAATCAGAATCAGACGATGATATAATATGATCCGGCAGGATGCCGATTGATTTTTTTCCGGAAAATTTGATGCGCCATCATCGACGGCCGGGGCCGCATCGCCGGCAGATGGGGTCCGACAGTTGTGTAATACGTAAGGGCCGGTAAGGCTCCAACCATTTAGTTTTCGTTTACGGTTGAGCGTAAATTAAATGGAAACGGTAAGAAAACAGTTTAAAACAGTTTAAAACAGTTTATAAAGGGTATTTTCTGGGAGACTTTAATCAGGACACGTGCACAGCAGAAGTGGATGATATTGCGGTGATTACTAGTAGTCTAAGAAGCCCGCCAAGATCCACATTTTGGTCAACATCGCTTTCAGGATCGTTTCGGCCTTCATTGAACCCCGTGCCTCATGGCATAGATGGCGCGACCGCGAAAACAGGCGCTCCACGGAGACACTGGTTCCCGGAATGGCCAAAAAATCTCGAGCCATCCGCGCAATGACTGGGAAATGAACTGCGAATTCCTGTGCGAAGTCAGAATAGTGGAAGAAGGTAAAGATGTGCGCCTACCTTCCACCATAATAGCGGAGTGTTCCGATCTCCGCGGCCATATGTACGGAAGGCCGCAAAAAATTGGTCCAACTCGCTCACTGTACCAATGGGAGGGGTCTCGTCGTCAGAGTCAACCATACAGACATCATCCAGGAACGCTGTGGTGGATCCGGGACGTGGGCGTGAACGGGAGTGAGTGGTAGACGTGCGGGTGGCCCGCTCGTCATCATACACCTTCTTGTAAGCATCATAAACATGTGTGAACAAGACACGAGCATGTTCTGCTCGAAGCTTGCCATCAGGTGCTTGTTTGCGAAACCATGACAGACCAAACGAGGGATGGAGCACTTTGAAAGTGCGTTGAGTACAGAACGGCGCCATGAAAAACACGTACTCGTTGCAATGACATTGAATTGGCACCCGCGAGCCTTGTGATAGTATGTGTTGAGCTTCTGCAATCCAGCGGCTGCCGCCGTTCGGAGTGATGGAAGCGCCGCCTCGTTATCTTGCCACTCTTTGAGGTGGTTCAGCATCTTCTCGTACATGGGCAGGACCCACGGCAGCGTCGGGGTGGTGGACTTAGACATTTGAAGGGTGACTTGAGTGAAAACCTGCGTGCCATAACAATAAACACCGTCAAGAGCGAGAGAAAAAAGCGAACATACCTTAAGCATCTCCCCCAGAGATTCAAGAAGCTTCCATTGCTCGGCTGAAAGGAGCAGAGGGTTAAGCTCTTCCCGCTCTAGCACCCATTGATTGATCGCCTGTTGAACGTTGTCAAAAAAAGGAAGAACGCAGCGCAATTTGGCCGCACCCTTCGAAGAACCTTGGCTCGGGAAATCATGGCCTCGGTGAAATTCCAGCGATGCTTGACGTCGCGGACAACCATCAAGGTGGATATTTTTCGACCGGAGCGTCCGTGTTCCTCCTCCTTGTACGTAGCGGCGGCAATGGTATGAAAGCGTCGACGCCGCTGTGGGGATGAACATATCTTGGTGGTGGTGACTCGGAGCTAGGAAATGTGGTTAGAAAATTCCCTCGGTGCGCCGGCAACATACCTTTGCAGGGGTGAGAGCTTTGCTAGCTCCACCGCCATCGCAGTCATCGTCTCAGCGTCTGCATCCTCTTCATCCGACTTGTCAGCATCCTTCCCAAACTTCTCGTTCTCGAGATCACGCAGGTTGGGGTCATCTTCCGGCTCGTAATGGAAGGGCAGGTCCTTGTTCGGAAGGTAATAGTCCGTTACCTCTGGTTCGTCCGCCTCATTCAACGCTGCCAAAATCTTCTGAACCACCAGGTTCACGACATGGGCGAGGCAGCGTATCTGGGAATTTTCAGGGATGAATTGGATGTCAAACTTCTCTCTGAGAATACGCGATAGCGCGGACATCAAAACATCGTTCACCGAGGCGTTGTCGAGAGTGGCTGCTATGAGGTGATCGACCAATAATCAGCCAAAAGAACATGCGATAAAAAAATATTCATATCTTTTCGAGCACCTCCAACTCGGACAAACGTCTGGCTATAGCGACGGCGGCAAACTGTCCCTCATGTTCCTTATCTTCAATTGGGTGGAAGTCGAGGACGCGCTCAACAAGCTCCCAGTCTTCCGTAATCCAGCTCCTGATGGTGCCGGCAAATGTGAACATCATAGAGCGCGTCGTCCAAGTATCTTCGGAGATCGCGATCTTTGATTTAACATTCTGGCGCACAAATAGTGTAGTTAGAAAACCGCGACAAGTTAAGATAAGAAAGTACCTTGAGCTCCTTCTTCAGCTTGGCGTACATATCCAGGTAAATCTGCGCCAGGGTGTTACGAACAGTGGTGTCACTGGGCAAGAGGAACTTGGAGTGCATGTATGCGAAGAGGCGCTTGATTCCGCCGGTCTCACCGGTGATGAAAGGGAGGTCGTCCTCTAATATCCACGCGGCAAAGACCTTAAGAAAGCCTTTCTGTGTCGGATTCACCGCAGGATTCAGCTTGCCTTCGTGCAGATAATCTTCCATAATTTTGGCGGAGGCAGCAGAAATCCCGTGGGGCTCTCCCGGAGTGGTATCGTGAGGAACGGGAATGCTCGGCCCCCGTGCTTCTTGAGATGAGTCGCCAAGTTACCGAGTGGAGGCTGTGTGGGCTCATCTTCGAACTTGTTCTCCTTCCCGACCGTCCGCTCGGTCGTATAGCTCCTGTGGAATTACCTCAGCGTGTGCACAATGATCGAGACAGAAACCGTACGTGGAACAGTGTTTGCACCGGAATTCCCAGCGCTTCTGGCCGTCGCGCGTCACCGGAATTGGATCATGCCAGTGGTCTCTTGAATTGTTCTTGGGACCACGCTTCTTCGGTTGGTCCGGTTCGTCGTCGGATTCGTCGTCGACCTCGAAAACTGTGACGTTGGGAGGAGGAGCGGAGGGTGTGGCAGTCTTCTTCGCCCTTTTCTTCGGACGTGCAGTTGCGCGCTACATTGGAGGTAAGTCTATGTGTTTGGAGCGTGATTAATAATGCACCGCAAGCTGTTCAGCAGCACTGCCATTACCGTCGTCCACGACGAGGACCTTTTACGCTTGCGAGATCCCTTTGCGATGGTCGGTACACAGGGAAGTAAGGATATGAAAGAGTAAACGTCCCTCGGGCGTCGCGGGCTTGTCCAGTTCAACGAGATCAAAGTCGTCTTCCTCCTCCTCGGATAACTCGCGATTCGTGCGCCTCGGTTTATACGCATTGTCGTCGGTTCCCTTCCTCCTCCTGTTAACGGCACAATCCCAAACGACTCACAACCTTTCAGACTAGATAGGGATGTAGAATCGACGGCATCCACTCACCATCCATGGCCCTATCCCACTCGCTACGCGGGGTCTCTTCCTCGTCATCCGACGCTTCGGGAGGCGCTTCGGTAGGCGTTTTGGAGGACCCGGAGCGAGCCGCACGTTTGACATTGGACAATGCACTGGTACTCGTCAGCGCGTCTCCTCCCAACAAGTGGAACATACCAAAGATGTTCCAGCTCTGCAACCACACGCTGTAATTTGATCTGTGCGAGGTCAAGTGGTAGGCCGGCAGACGCCCAGTGGATGGATTCAAGATAGTCCACCACGCATGTCATTCCGAGCGCGCCACGCCTGATGTTTTTGAGGCGGCCATCACCTCCACGACAGTCTTCGCCAAACAGAATGTCAAAAGGTCGATTGAAAGTACCCGCGATGGTGCCCTCAATGCCGTTAACCGTAGTGATCACTCAATGAATCTCGTCCGTATCGGTGGCTTCTGGGATAGTCTCGGGGAGCAGAACCGAAAGTTTACGTGTCTTCTTGATGAGATCCAGTATGGGCTTTGCTGGAGACAACAATAAGCCAGAAAATCACGTCGCGCAGACTGAGATGCGTGGAAACTCGGACTTACTGGCGAGAGCATTTAGATGAGTAGCACTGGGGGTTTCTGTGTTGGCCGTGTCGGAGATTTTCGAGGCAGGTTGTCGATTTCGAACTGGGTGTTTGACAACATTGGTGGAATCGGATGGGCGGTCGGAGGACATTTTAGAGGCGCGACTGCTCGAGAGTGGTTTCTCAGAACGCGTACTGTCACAAATGTGACGAATTTATACTCTAGGGCGTGCCAAGCCTTGCACGAGCTTGCGCGAGCCTTGCGCGCAAATTACGCTATGGCTGACTATGGCGGAGTCATCGCCGAACTTCGGACAATACGGAGATACGGAGAGCAGGTAAGGCATACGGACAAAAGAGCGAGAGAGAAAACACGTAATGACGGTAATGCCGATCCGACCGAGCCGATAATCACGTAAAATGGATTGACGTTCTCAAGTCGCAATAGGAGGAGGCTCCCTGGACCCGCCTTGGCCCTAAAAAATTATCGTTTAAACCATTTATTTACTATTTATTTACCATTTACAGGGGTCCGTAAACTAAACGGAAAAATAAAGAGTTTTTACCGTTTATAAACGGTTGTAAATGGAAACGGTTGGAGCCTTAGGCCGCGAACGGCATTCCTCGTAACGGAGGCTCCACCGCGGACGGCGCTCCTCCTCCTCCCGACAACGAGACCTCCAGCGACGCTGCGGGGCGCCGCAAAAGACCCTGCGGAACTGTTCGCTCTTGGTGGCTTATCGCACAGATTTCACGTCTCACGGCGCTCGTCAAGCTCGCGTGGCTGTTTATCGGTCCCGTATTCAAATACTTGGTAGTAGCGACCCTGGACAGCGAGGACCCTGATCGACTGCAATCCCGTCGTCGCCGAGCTCACTGCTGTCTGGGGCCTTCGACAGTCTGCGACCCTGCTCATTTCCGAGGGCTTCCTAGTGCTCAATTTCATCTCAGTCGCCGTACCGTTTGTCGCATACTGAATGTGGTCCCTCGTCTCGCCCTGGAATCCTCATCGCATCCAAGCTTGCGCCAGGGCCCTCTGTGCACTACTGTTAGGGATCATCGCCCTCCACAGGAAGACCAGGACGTTGCTCGGAAGATTAGGTGCATAGCTCACGGCGCTGGTCTCGGAATATGAGCCGGCCTTGTTGCTGCTGCCCTTCGTCGTGGTCGTGACGGGGCTTTATGAAGTCTTTGTCCGTATATTCCTGTGCTTCTCTACGCGCTCCACCGCGCTCAAGACCTCATCCCGCTTCTCTTATTCTGGAGTCAAGTTGCGCTTCGCCTCCCGTCAACGCTGGCGCACCACGTTTTGAAGAGCGAACAGGCCGAGAACATCGTCTTTTGGTGAGAGTGGGTCATTCTGCCAACCTACAATGCGCTGTCTCCAGCCGAGCGTCTCGTTGAGTCCTTTCTTCAGCTCTCCTGCACTAGATTTCTAACCACAGCTCTCGCAGTCCATACTACTGCCGGCCCTCGCTTACCCGTTCTTTCCGCAGCTGGTATGTACTTTTATCTCTCTTGCGCGTTCTTTGTTCCTGATTTCTCCGATAGTTCAAGTGGTATAACCGCGCAGCGAAGGCGGGCTGGTGAGGCGGGTCAAGGAGCTGGAGCGGCGATTGGAGGGTGTCGGTGGTGGTTAGTGGTCGTGGGTCTCCATACGTCCCAGCCTTCTCTTCTTGCGTCCCATGCTCATCCTTTCCACTTCTTTCTTTTCTTTTCTTCCCTCTTCCTACCAGTCCGAGAATCGGGGCAACACATCGACCGACTGAAGCTACGGCCAGTAGAAGGGGTCAAGGCGATAGCGACCGAGAACAGACCGAGATTCGGGGACGTTCGAGAAGGAGGGTTACGCGCGGGGTGTCTGGTGCGGCCATGAGGATCGACGGGGACGCCCATCTTTGCTCGCCACTCGACCACTTCCTCACCTCCGACTTCGACTGGTACCCGACGACCCATATTCCATCCTAGTGCTCACGACCGATGTGTAACCTTCCTCCCCCCGTCCGCGCCGCGCTTGTCTGACCTCTGTCTTTCTCTAGCGCTGGCGTCCCGGACGACGGCATTGAGTCGCTTCTCTTGTCTTATATCCCACCTCCCCCGGTTTCGCGTCGCCCCAGGACCTCTCGTATTCCTGCCCGTCGCGAATCCGCCCACCCCTCAGCTGCCCCGTCCCTTTTTCCTCCTTCTTCGCTCCCGCCCGGACTCAATGTGGATGGCGGGCGCTCGCTGGGTCTGCAGTTTGGAGCTGTGTAGGCGTGGGTCTTAGACTGGCGACCGGACGAGGGTTTCGAGCTGCTTCTCTTACCTTAAGTCATACCTCCCCGAGACCATGTCGCCCCGGCAGCTCCGTCCTGTATACTGCTCGTACTACCGGTCGTCATACCTCGTAGTCTTTGTTTCTACTGTCTTTTGGAATGCAATTTACTTCCAAATCTTGTCAGCTTCCCCTGTCATTATGTCGATGATATGATTTGAAAGCCAATGAACCACCGAGTCTAGATCTGCCGTCCGATTTTTTTAAAGACTGCTTTCTCTTCGGAACAGGCTTTGGACATTGCGAGCCGACCTCGGAAGTCGGACCGAATCCCGGTGGGCGCTCATGGGCGCTTCCAATCTTTCTTTGCACCTCCGCCATTTCCTCGAGCTTTCTCGCCACGAAGTCTGGGAAGCATCCCCGCAGCTCGTTGATCACGTCCCATCGCTGGGCTGCCCGTGTACCCGAGGCGCAGTTACTTCCGCCCCATCGCAGTGATATTCTGCGAGAAATTCTAAGCCTGGTTTCCGCTAGCCAAATCCTTCCTCTTGGATCAATTTCAAGCTCGATTCATGACATTTAGCATGCTTTTCCCGTGGTGAAGGTATTTTCGAGTGAAGATTATTTTGTTGGCAAGTCTCGATGTTACTCTCCTGCATACACAGCGTTCATCCACATGCAGTGTGCGCGGCGCCGGACGCACACGACGGTTGGCTAAACTTCTGCCCTGCAGCTTAGGGCGCTCGGCGTCCTTGGAGGACTGGCATATTTCAGGTAACGCGCGTTCTTTTACCACCGTCCCCGACTTAAGCCTTGACGCCCAGATGCACTGAACGGAGCGAGGATCAGCCTCCTTCTGGAAAAACGGGCCGCGCACCATCGAAGGACTGGCTCACTCGAGCGGGGAACTTTGGCAAGTGAAGATTTCGGCTCAAATTTCGCTCTGCTCATGGAAGCCCAGATCCCCGAAGCCTCACGACATCCACGCCAGCTCACACGTACGGAGGCCGCGGATTGCTGGCTCGGCCGCTCGGGCGCGATGGAAGTAGGAGAATTATGGCCCGACAGGGAGCCTGTGCTTGTGAGCGACTCAATCTAAACGTCTGTGTCTCGCGCCAAGTAGTCGTATGGAGG
Source organism: Mycena rosella (assembly GCA_029378255.1). Taxonomy (NCBI): domain Eukaryota; kingdom Fungi; phylum Basidiomycota; class Agaricomycetes; order Agaricales; family Mycenaceae; genus Mycena; species Mycena rosella. Next base: position 8,595 of record JARKIE010000284.1, read on the forward strand.
CTTCAAGAGTTGTTCCAGAGTACGACGTCCATGGCGCGCGTCTCAAGATCTTATCCGGCGGAGCCTCAGTCTCCTTGCCACGTCGAAAGGTCGCTCCAATCCCTCCGGCCCTCAATTCACTTACTGATTATGCCTCAGACGAATTGGCGGCAAACCCGTCTCGATGCATTCTTGGATACCCTCGGTCATGACTCGGATGACGTTTCTCACTACGAAGATAAGAGGCGCACGGCCTGTTATCGCAATCGTGAGGTGGCGACAGCCTGAGTCGAGGCAGTCGGGGTGGACCCGGCGAGGCGCGCCGCGCGCGGGACTCGTGAACCAGGCATGCAGGCCGGCTTCGGGGAGAATGGACGTACAGAAGTCTACCGCTGTTGGCGAGATTCAGACGTCGAGCGTGCTTGCGGTGCGAAGCGTATCGGCGAAAGCTGCAGGTGCGCCGATCGTACTCGTCTCAAACCCTCTAACCGTAAACATCGTTAGAGTGAAGACACATGCAGATCGACAGCCATTCATACGTACCTTTCGTCGAAAAATGTCGCGAGAACATGGGCTTTCGTGGTCGCAAACGTTCCGAGTCGAACAAAGGCGTATTGAGAATGAGCTGCGCACAAACATCTTGAGGTGCGTCAGTCCCGTTGGAAGGTGTTCTTGGACTCAACAATCTGTTTAGGTTTGAGCAGGCGACTCGGAGAAAAGCATTGAGTTTGGCCGCTATAAGACACAGCGCCGTATAAGAGGAGGAGGGCGACACGGTGGATACCATATTCTGGACGACCCTGAAACGTCTAGAAACGTTCTCAAGGGAATTCGGGACAACAATGACGGCTTGCCACCTATGTGCGGCCACCTTCGAATTTCTCCGACTTCCCACCATGGCGATATGTATCAAACATAGCTGGATGCCGTGGCGAGATGAATGGCGAAGGGGACTAGGCTGGACCAGGTGGACGTCTCGGAGTCAGTTAAAGGAGGAAGAGCCGCACGTGCCACCTCCTCGATCGGAGAGGTCCGGGTCCGGGCGTTTTCGTTATCGAATCTTCCTCCTCCTTCCCTGCTCGTCTCAGACTCTCAGCGTGGGCTACGGACGCGAAGCCTTCCTCTCCAGCCTGTAACGACGGGTTCGACCCCGGCCTTTGGCGTCGAATCAGGACCCAAGCCTAACCGTTCAGCTCATTGGACCGCTAGGCCCGGGAGCCCGTCGAGGAGCTTTCAGAAAGCGGACGAGTGCGTGCCAGATCATCGCCACCACTAGGCCTCGCTCGCGCGAGGCTACTATCTGGGATTAAAACTCGTGGAGGAAACTTCCTTATCCGACCACCATTGGCTGCGCATTGCTACGAATCCTCTTCGCCTCAAGCACTCGACGGCCCCTCGGTACCACTCTACCTTTCCGAGTGCTGGCGGACGGGACCAGATATCACAGCTCCTTCGCGCGCCCATCACTACTATGTAGTCGCCTTTGTTCTTCTTCTCCCTTGTACTCCAGCCTTTTTCTTTCTTTCTCGATCTACTCTCAACGGATCCTCTTTGTACCTTCTCCCGATCTCCATGTGTACGGCACTTCCACGATGCCACTTCCAGAATCTTTTCATTCTACCAGTCACGCCGGCATGCCCTCGTTATGTCAAATGCCTGTGCTACTACATACAGGTATGGGGCCTGGTCTCACCTTCAAGCAAGCAATCCTTATGGGTGATACCTCGAGTCTTCGACACTGTCCGGCTCCAGTTGGAATCGGTGCCCTCATATACAGCATCTTACGCGCGCCGTACCAGCGCATGCAGATAGGGTAGGGGGACTCTCAATCACCCTGTCCGTACACGCAGCGGTTCCTAGCAAGAACATTCTAGCGTTCACCAGTTGCGAGTCACCAGCTTTCAAGCGTTCTTCGCGAATCGTTCGTCTTGAGACTTCGGGTACGGGAAGAAATACCTGAGGAAAACTGCATGGCTCTGGAACGGTGCCAAACTCGGGGAGATACCACTGCCATACTCATTCCTGGCAGACGGCCACAGATTTCCTGTGCGCTGGCGGTAAGAAATTACATTGTAGTCCATAATGCCCCAGTTTCTAGGTACCAGCCGAAGGCCCAGCTTTACCAGCTCCAGGAACTATTCATCAACAGGAATAGCCCCAACAATACGAAGCTGTTCAAGAAGAGCGTGCAAATCGTTCAAAAGTTCCTGGACCCTCTTCTTTATAGACGTTGCAGCAGCTGACGACTCCCGGATATAATCCTCCAATGCGCCCTTGATAACCAATATCGCCGTTTGATCATAATTGCCGCCATAAGCCCATACCCTGCGGGGAAATGATTCAGGATGCGTCAAGATATCTCTCAAGATCGGTGATTCGAGGACGACGTGTTCCCACATCATGGTGTGCTGCATAGTCGTGTTCCGCGCTTTCATTAGTGCCTGAATGCTGTTGGCGAATCTATTTCGATGGTTTGGGCATGCAAAAAGAATGTTCGCGGCTGGGATCCCAATTTGGTCAGTCAACGGCCTGTAAGGCAGGTCTCGAGAGGCGCAGAGTTCTAGGAATTCTGCGATTAAGACGGCGTTGGCGTCGTGAAGTCTGCCGGACACAATGAAAAGAAGGTGCAAATATTGGGCCCCTTTTTGAACATCGTCATCGCAAGCTTCGAAGTCGAAATTGGGATCGTTTTCGAGCACCTCGCCAAGGCTGCTCTCCGATAACAGAGGGTGCGAGAGTAATGAAATGGACTCATTCCAATCGGACTGAGCGGGTACCACGTTCTTCGAGTTCGGTGATAACCGTGGAATCGTCAAAAAGGATGTTTCTGTATCTGCTAGTTGGGTCCCTCGTAATAGTCGCCATTGCTCTGCGAGACTTTCGTGGAACTCCGGAGCGAATGCTATGGTTTCTCTCTTTTCAAGGCGTTCGAAGATCTTGGTGCTTCGGTGCATGAGGGATAGCAAAATTTGAGTCTTGCTCATAGCCAACATGGAGTGGTAAGGCGGGCAGACAGGGAGGGTTCCCAAGGCGAGTAAGGTAGATTCATTGAACAGGGGGAGACGTTCGGAGTGACGGTCCAGAGGCCGATTGGGTTCCCTCACACTGTACGTGTGGCAGAGCCAGCCGTAGAAATCACACATGACTTCCAACGTATCTTCCGCCGAATTTGATCGAGGACACCCACGCCTCAAATATTCCATTATCGCATCCCACAACAGGGTATTGTTGGCACCATGAAGCACAGTGCGAAGCACCTGGGGGGATGAAGGAGCTCGCCTCATGCGAGACAACTGCGCTCGGATATAGGATATCAGAGCGTTTATCCCGTCGAGGCTGATAGCCAGCGGTGAGGTGCTCGAAATGGGAAAGAAAATGGGTATCACAACTGCCAACACGGACGTGTTATGCGAGTTGTTCGATGGACCCTCGTCAAAGGGATCATCCCATATTGCATCGACTTCAAGCAGCTCCGCATAGTTTTTTGTTTGGAGGGCCGAAGGCGGAGGCAACACGCATCGAAGAATGTTGAGGGTCGAGTCGAATTGATAGATCGTGTTTGGCCGATCTCGTGGACTGAGGGAGCCACCCAAAAATCCCGATAGAATACTGTGTCGTGCGTTGTTCCAATAATCCTCCGAGTCATTTATGAAGGACCATACATTCTGAAACCATGGCACTGGGTCGAGAAGAGAAGCATTGGCCAGAACTTCAAGCTTGTTCGCATCTTTTACGCTGATGAGACCACCAATCCGGTTAAAATTACGTGACATATGCCGGAGTGTTGTATGAAAATCTTGAGAATGCTCTAGCATCCGGCGCAATGCGCTCTGAACGGCACCGGCGCTGAGAAAACACGGGGTTGTCGCATCGGCTTTGCATCCTTTAAGGTCCGACTTCAAGTTCCGGAAAAGGACGTCGAAAGAGCATAGTATGCACCAACAGATAACGGCTTGAACAGCGGGCAAGTGGTTGTCGACAAAATCGCAGGTATTTGAACGCGAAGGCGAAGGCGATCGCGTCCAAAGTGGGAGCTGGTATGCGAACTCGTGTAATGGCAGGTTTAATGGGGTGTGCCTTGCCGAAAGTGTAGCGATACTCCATAATGCCTTGAGGCAGGAAGCCTTGTAAAGAGCTTCGACAGCAGGTGAAAGGAGACCGCTATCGGCATGGCGCATGAGATCAAGCAGACGGTATCCCAACCGGACATCGTGATCGTCGAGGAGAGTCCGAATTAGATGATCATGGGTGTCTCTTCTGCCGTTTGGACCCCACAACACGTCCGGGATCCCGGCGATGAATGGTTCTAACTCAGTGCCATCGACCAGCGAATTCATGGTCCAACAGAGCGCGCGCTGGTCCCGTTTATCACGCTCTGAACAAGGTCTTGTCGCTTGGCTGATCATCATCTCCACCATCGTCTCTTCCCCTGCATGCCCAACGCTCGCTCTGGGTCTGCCAAATCTGCCAAAACGCATGGCCGCCAGGCCGTATATCCTCTGCCAGAATTGGCTAGTGCGCCAAAGGACAGTGGAGAATGGGGTTCGGTACGGGCAGTCGAAATATACGAGGGGAAGGACGGTGAGGACGCAGTATATCGCGACGACGATCCCCAACAGTGCAGCCGCGACTGCCATGACGGTGCGATTGATGGGCAGCAGGAATGCAACGAGGCCCGCGAAGAACAAAACGAGCGACATGTGCAGCAGAAGGGGAACGAGGTCCACCAACGCATGCATGTTGAACCGCTTGAGGCCGTAATACAGGTAGGAGAATATCCGGGCACGAGTGACAGGGGCCGGTCGCATGTCAGCCTTCTGGACGAAGTCCCGCGCCCATTGCTCGACGAGCGTCGCAATGAGGGCGCAGGACAGACTGAGTCCGAGGCTGATGAACCAGAGGATATTGCAGATAATGGAAGTCGCGGGGACTATGAAGACGGCGGCGGGCGGCGCTTCGAACGTTGTGCCGCTTGCGCTCGCCGCCAGCTGGTTGGATATTTGAGCCAACATAGCTGCGGTGATGTTCCCCGAGTCCGGTGTCAGCGTTTTATAGCTCTCGATAATGAAAGCCGTTAGACTCGCAGAGAATAGACCGGCCTGTGAAGGACATTGAGCGCCAAGAAACTAGATTCAGTGTTCGCAGGTCTCACAAAGATCAGCATGCCGTCCATGTCTCCTCTCCAGCTCTCCACCAGCGCCTTGTCGTATTTCTCTGCTTCCGAGATGTACACAGACCATAATTTGACGCAGGATGCATCCAAGTCGTCAGGAATGAACGGCAAGCCTAAGTCCCCCTTCTCTACGTCGCCCATCGTTGTGAGAGTGGCCGAAGCTCCAGGCGCGTAACCGTGCCCACAGCAGACGCCCACAAAAGTGACAGCAAGTCGCGACTTGCAGCAACAGATAGTCTGACGTAACGGACGCGAAAATATTCCAGGACTTGCATCGACGAAGTGCCGTACATACGCACAAAAATTGGAAGAGAGTATGAGGAGGATCCATTGAAATTAGATCGAGAAACAATGGCAGCGGCGCAAGTAAAAGAATACAAAGAGCGGGTACATAGTAAACTGCTTGATTTATTATTGAGCCAATGTGGCCGTACCAGCGGCGACTTGACTCGAAGTACAACCGGAATAGGCACATGCAGGGTGGCCGTCTCGTAGGGAATCCTGTCGAGAGTAACGATTGAAAGCCGAGCGGCGGCTCGGAAGGACCACTCGGAAAAGGCCACTCGGAAAGGTGGTGCAGAGGGGTCGTCGAGCGCTTGGGCAAGAATGGCTCGGAGCAGTCAACGGCGGCGTGAATCGGAGGAGCGATGAGATGGATAGTATGAGCTGGTGCATCGGCTGGTACCCTTGCGGCAAGGCGTAGTGCCAGCGACCGAGCCTAGAGGTCCAATGGGCTGCCCTTCTTGAGCTCCAAGTCCTGTCGTTTCGGCCTCGCTGAGAGTCCGAGAGGAGGAGGAGGAAGATTCCCGGTGCGATGATTCGATGAGAGAGGTTTCCGAGTCTCCCGGATCCGAGCCTCTCCGACTGCCTCCGATGATCGAGCCCTCGGCACGTGCGGTTCTTCCTCCTTCAATTTGAATCATCCACTTGGTACCCTCATCTCCACGACATCCATGATCGAGCTAGGTACGTATCGCCCCGTTGGGAGGTGGGAGGAACTCCCGAATGGAAGGTGGAATAGGTGGCCAGCCGTCATGATTCCCCGAATTCCGGTCTCAGCCTGTCGTGCTCCTTTCGCAATCTGCGAATGCCGTGGAACTTCATCGAAGTATGGCATCCACTGTGTTGCCCTCCTCTCCTATACGGTACTGTGGCTGGCTCCAATATAGGTGCCACTCTTCCTCGCCTGCTCAAACCTAAACAGATCGTTGAGTCCAAGAAAACCTTCCAACGGGACTGACGCACCTTGAGACGTTTGTGCGCACTGGTTCATTCTCAGTATACTTTCGCGACTCGGAACGTCTGAAGACTAAGCTTCTCGCGACATTTTCCGACCAAGTCTCCGTAGAAGGCCAAGGTACGTATGAATGGCTGTATACTCTAACGACACTTACAGTTAGAGGGCTTGAGACCGGGCAGATGCGATCGACGCACCTTCAGCTTTCGCCGTTCCTCCCGATACGCGTCGTACGCCCAAACAGGCTCGACGTCTGAATCTCGTCAACGGATCCGAAGTGGTAGACCTCTGGGTGTCCTTTCTTTCTGAAGCCGACTTGCATGCCCAATTCACGAGTCCCGCGCGCCTCGCCGTGTCCAAGCCGACTCAGGCTGTTGCCACCTCACGATTGCGCCAACAGCCCATATGAGTCCGACCTAAGTCTGCTCTTGAACATTCGAGTTGCGGCGGATTCTGTCCTTCAGATACAGCATACGGTCGGCTTAGCCGCTCCAACGTCTACATGGCAGAATCAGTAAGTGAATACGTCACAGCAGAGGCCGTAGTAACCTTTGGGAGACGATGGCTCCAGGATTGCCGCAACAGCCTATGCGCCTCTGATCTTGCCTCCGTGCTGGGGAACATCGTCCAAGTGGCGACAGAGGCTATCCAAGCATGGTAGACGGCTTTAGTAGCCGCCAATCCATCTATGACCGAATCAGTAAGTGACTTCATGTTCGGAGGGATCGGAACGACCTTTCGACGAAACAAGGATCCGCCGTATCATATCTGTGGAGGCCGGCTATGGACATCATACTTTCGGAGTCTCCATCGGGACCGCGCCGGAGTATACCTACCTACCTACCTACCTACCATACGGCTCTTTAGCTGGAGGCGTTAGACAGGCGCGCCAGGATGAACTCTCGCCACCGCGCCCAAGCTTCCCTGTGGCGTCCGAGCCTACTTGGTCGGCTTTCGTTCATGGGAGCTGGCGTGGATGATGGGAAGACTGAGCTGCTTCGAAAATCTGGGCTGACCATGAGCGGAGCGGAATTCAAGTCGCAGGCGGCACTTGCCGGAGCTCCGCCCCGAGGGTAAGTCAGGGTGTGACCAGTGCTTCAATGGTTTGCGGAGGTGGGAAGTAGCTGATTCAGACTTGAATCCTATCCAGATGGAAGCGCCGGCTGGCGCTAACGAAGCTTGTGGGCTCTGGCAGAATATTATGCGCGGGGGCGAAGACAAGGAAGTAACTGCGCCGACGAGGAGACCGGCCCCATTGACTAGTCAGCGATGGGAGGAGTCCAAAGCCTGCGGGAAACCAGTGCGCGGAATTCGTGGCAAACATTCTGGTGGGTTGGTAGCTAAAGGAGAATTTCAAGATGGTGAGTCCGAAGCGTCCATAAACGCCCACCGGGATTCGGTCCGACCTCCGAGCAGGCTCGGAGATCCGCGTCCGTCCGTTCAACGGCAGGAGATTGCGTCAGCGACTCAGCGACTCAGTGACCTGGAGTTCTTATTGATTCATTTGGATAAGGCCAAGCACGGAATTCACCACATCCATTGTGGTTTTGAGTATAATGGACGGCATCTTGGAGGTAACCACGGACGCGACACCGGTTACGTTAAACTGGACAAGGTGTTGTCCGTCCGTGTGTCACGATATGTGTTTTCAGGGACGCGTTTGGGCATGCCGCCAGGAAAGAAATTAAGCCAAGAATTTAAATTTCTTGTAAATTCTGCCAAAGGTGTTCTACTGATTTTTAGGATGCATGCCTTCATTTCCAAATTCCAACCCCCGCGGCACGATCCGATGGGTAAACATTCTGCGATTAAAGCAAAAAAGCGAAGGTGTTACGCTCGCATGTCCTCCGACGGACCGGCAGATACGAAGAAGCCTCGATCGTCCTCACAGAAGTGGATCGTGGCCAGCAGATCGAGCGATCCATTTGCGAATGTGCACCTAGCGGCCATTAATCGGCTCCTGGTGGCCGCGCACCGATTACTGATAGTAAATATCGGCATGGTGTCGGTAAAATTTAATGGGCGATTTTAATTATTGCTGCCACGCGTTCATTCTGGAGGTAACCCGTATTGAGCCCTTGTTCTAATTTCTACATAGCTAAAGGATCTGCCTCTTTTGTAATCACCAGCTCAAAAAAGCTTCATTAGCTTGCTGCTTGGTGAGCACTTTCTCTGGAATGAGGCTGGGCGCCGTGGGCTCCAGGAGATGTAAGCCCTGGCTTGACCCGCTAGATTAATTATCTCGTAACGCACTGCCATCAGGTCGGGTTCCCGGTGCGGACGTATTACCCGGTCTTCCGATCAAGCCTCGCCTCAACACGACAACAAGTCGCCTTTGTTCAATGTGGATGCCGCGTGGTGATCGTGGCTGGTCATGGTAGATGTTAGTTCCGTAGCCGAATGCTTTCTACATCTCCGCGCCGTAACTTGACCGAATAATACAACGATTTTCGAGTCATTGTTCGTCGTCAAGTCAGCGCATGCGCATTATCAATGATCATCATGTACTTGACCCGCAGCGGGTTTACCTTTCGAGGATAGTTGCGATGGTCTTCCCCTATTCGCTGGACGGTGGAGGTAGTCGGTTGGATGGTGGAGCTTCGTCGCGGCAATATTTTGGTGCACTTGGTCTGCGCGAGTTTTTCCCAACAGGTTAACTCGGAACCATCCTCGTTCTATGAAGGGTCGCTGTTGTTCTGGATGATAGTGACCTTGCGGATAACCATGGTCGGTAGATGTGTGATGTGGAAATTTCAGAGATAGAATAATACAATTTAGAAGTAAGTGCCAGCTAACGCGGACTCCTCCTATCCAACCGTCATCGGCTCATCTTGGCTCAAACTCACATCCGTAGGCGGCGCGTCAAGCTCCAATACCTGGTGATTTAAGTCAGCAAAAAACCATCGATAACTTAAAGTACTCCGTACAATAAGCATCTTCACCATTTCCGACAATGTCGTGGCTTCAGACAAATAAATTGCTGCGTTTACCATCGACACAGGTTTCCCGTTGGATTTCAAAATTTCCTCCCGAGATTGGGCCCTGAAGGGCATCAGATCGGAATGAAAATTACAAGTGTGAAATAAATGCACCTCTCATATGCATCTAGAATCTGTGTCATGGGGGCATTCTCCAGGAAACTTCCGCCCCTTTGAATATTCCCCAGTGCCGCGGTCACAACGTTGTTCGCTTCAATCAATATACGCGTTGCGGGGTCGTTTGGGTCCAGAGAGGACAAGAAGGTGTTGAATGCGACAGCTTTCGCTTTGACTTCTTCGTCTGGAATCGAAGTTAGTGGCCAACATCTGCCTCATGTGAAACACCGAAACCTTCGAAGGCGTCATTCTCGTCGTCCTCCGAGTCCGGGTCAGTGTCCTGTCCAAGAAGCGCCTGGCGCTGCTCTAGCCTGAGAAAGGGAGTGAGGGAGAACCGGAATCGAATCGAGTTCACGCACTCATTGTAAAACTCCTGGAGTATTCGGCGGTCCTCTTCTGGTATGTCATGCCCCTTTGAAAGCTGCGATATAGCTTGCGCTGCTTTGTCGTGAGCGGCTTGGAGGTCTCCCCCAGTCAGGTCGATTTTGATGGGCGCTGAAGTCATGCGGTCGTAAGGTGAAGTTGTGTGGTTCATATCTTGTTCTTATACGAGATCTCACAACTACCCTATTGTATCCGACGGAGGTGTGAGCAGATCGACGTACAAGGTATTTCTTATCCCAGAATAACCCCAGCTGGATAACCTTCGTCTTTCTTGACGGCCGTCATGATATCAGAAAAGATACCTAGAAACGATACCCGTAGACCTGGTGCGTGCAGTAGCTTGACAGCAATCTGGTTGATATATATCAGATTCTGATTTGAATGTCGTTCGCCGGCAGTTCCGTCGAGACCCTTCTCGGACGAGACAAACATGTGCGAATGGAAGACCACATTTTATTGTGTCTAACCCTTCTAAATCAAATAAGGAAAGTGAGGGCTAAGGCGATGGGACCGCGGGTATACGGTTTATTACAAAGCGAAGCTGTCGAACCCAATGGGCAGTGGATTTGAAAATACCAATCAAGGTGTTTTCTCTCTCCTCTGCCAACCGCGAACGGAGTGTCCACTGGCTCAGACCGGCCGTGATTTTATTGAAACGGTCAAGGACGTCGTCCATGCGGGGCCTCTTGGTTGGGTCTTCGTTCGTCATATCCGCTACAAGTTTGTCCATGAACTGTAAACCCCGCATTTTGGGGGTGTCTTCTGAGCCCTACCCGACATCAGACAAAGACGAGAAATTTAAGAGTAAATGCAACACACCTGAGTAAAATATTCCCGAATCATGTTGCCGAGACACCAAACGTCTACAGCGAAGGGGTCGCACATTCTATCTCGAAACGCAAACTCGGGGACACTGCGAGTCCCACCGTAGCAGGGTTCCGTCAGAGGTGGTCCTTTCGTCGGATCGTGTTCTCCGGAAAGGTCAAAGTCGATCCAGTAATATTTCACTGGGCTCTGGGTGCGAGTTCGAAAACGCGCTTGACGACTAAGGTCGAGCGTCTGCTTCGGCCTGAAAGGATGCACAGGTGAGACCTGAATAGGAGTTGAATCCATCATGATATTATTGATTTTGCAATCGCTGCAGAAACAAGTTAAGCGGACGATAACGAGATACCTTGAAGAACATACCCATGCCACACGTTATGACTATGCATAAACTGCAGGCCCTGTGGAAGTCGGTTATTTTTGAAGATGTAGAGTGTTATGAGTTTATACTAACCTCCAAAATCTGGGAAAAGAAATCAACCACTTCGCCGATGGTCACGAACCGAGGGTAGTTCCAGTTGAAGAAAAGAGGAATCACGATGAGATTCATCCCCGGCACATCCGGAACATCTATAATCTCGACCAGGCGTACGCAGTGATTCTTGGGGTCGGAAGTCAATGGCTCAGACGAGAATTTTCGGATTATTTGGAGCTCGAAATCCTCGCGGAGCTCGATGGTGCTAGAACGGTCGGAGGGCAAGCCTTTCTGCTTAAAGAGGACCGGCAAGCCGTCCGACACTCGAGTCGCATCAAGTACGCGGCCTGACTGAGCGCAAACAATGAGCTCGTCGTAGAGGAAAGGACGGCTCAGTGCTCGTACCGGCGGTGTGATCGCATCTTCATAGTCCATTGAAAACACCCCTGTGGCCTTCCAGGACGCTACCCAGTCCGGCTGATATCTAGCGCGGAGTATATAGCCGCGCTCTTTGAGCCAGGCATTATGATCACGCCAGAAAAGCTCGTAGTCGCCCAACCGGTCCTCGTCGACGGCAGCTTTGGCGGCGTAGAACTCCGGAAACATCGTGGCCCGGTGCTCTTCACTGAAGAGTTCGCCGGTCGCGGGGGCGGGGACATTGTTGGCCATGGCTAGGACGCGGACCCACACGAGCAATCGTCTGCAAAGAGTGTCACAGAATGTCACAGCAAAAGAGTGTCACAGAAAGCACAACATGCCCGTCGCCAATGGGTTAAGATCGATGTCAAGATCTTACCTAGGACTGATCTTCTCACCCCCACTTCCACCGATCAAAAATGAGGTCCTTGGAAACACCCATGAACGGAACGCAACGGCATTCGGGCTAGATTTGGAATCTATTGTTTCCTCGGGGTATTTAAGGGTCCGCAGAGACGGCGAACCTCCAACTTCAAGAACAAACCACTTTCACCGCATATCCGCAGCCACTCTCCCAGCCCCCTAGTCCACCTCACATAACCGCAATTCTTTAACGATATATGTCTGATTTCAGTGGCCTTGGCGTGGCTACCAGTGTACTCTCACTGGCACTTGGCACCGCTCCCGACGCGATCAACGGCGTCAACAGCTGGGAGGTGTTTAGAACTGCGGAAGATTACGACGCCATCTCTGAACTGAGGATGAGCGCAGTCCTGGAAATACTCAAGTACGGCCAGGTGCTCGGGGAGACGGAACGTAAAGAACTATCCCAGCGGTTTTGGGTGTACGTTCCGAATTTCTCCAAGTTGTTCGGGATTCTAATTCATTATGTTACCAGCGTCAGGCGTAACATGACGGAAGCAAAGAAGAAGCGAAAGCCAAGGTCGGCTTGGAAAAGACTGTCACAGTTTTCGGACGTTCGGAAAGAAGCAAAAGAAGCGAAGAAGATGGTCACCGTAGTTTACGACGTTGGGACTTTCGCAAAGGTAGGACGGCCTTATTATCGGATGGGTTTCGAAAACTCATTAACTCGTTCGGACGTTAGATTGTGTCCGAGAAGGCAATAATCAGGGCTAATGCTTTTCCGGAAGGATCAAGGGCTTCCAAAGGTTGTCTCCCTTTCTTCCGTACCTTGACCGACCAATTAATAGCCTTCAATAGGTTCCAGTTCGCGTAATTCATCGCGTGAGTCGTCCTACTAGTATTTTGTGTCGTGCCATACATAAACATGATTTCACAGCGAACCATGTATACTCGCCTGGCAATGTACAGTTTACGGAGTCAAATCTTTCGCTGGCCTGGCCGTCTACTCATCAGCAGGGACCTGCAGCTGGGATTGACGACGTGCTGAAGAGAGCCAATACCAGAGACACGACTGACAGCATGAGTTGTCACCCGCTCCTGGTGGATTGAACGTCATGCTTACTGAATGGAACGACACTAGTACTGTTCTCTATTTAATTTTCTTTGTGTCAATCCCGGGTCCTAACCGAAGTACTGTTAATTATTTGACGGCAAACCAAAGAGAGAACACAAAAGTTGGGTATTGTCTAAATAAACTCATGGCACGACAGCGGCTCAGTGCGCAGAGATTTGATCTTTGCACGGCAAAAGAAGCAGCCAAGAGGACCAACCGGACTTCGGTACGATTTTCGAGGAGGTAACAAATTCCGTCGCTGTGAGATTGCTGAGATGATGCTTGAAGACGGGATGGAGGAGCGAGGAGGGCCACAGAAAATAAGATTGTCGTCCACCGATTTTTGCCTGGCCATCGTATTTAAATGGTAGGGTAGGCACACTTGTAAACATATCTGTTTCAGGCGCGAGGACGAGGGTCCAAATGCCAAAGTTTAGTTCACCCGAACGCTGCATATTCTAGTACCGAGATATTGGTCTGACCCCCGAGTTACCTCCAGAGGAACGAGAGGAAGGGCTTCTTCCCAAAGCAGCAGGTCTCCGAAAGGTAATTTTTGTGAGTCCACAACAACCACAAGACGCTCCTTTCAAAAATGTCCAATGTGCTCGGTGATACACGCGTGTATTTCAGGATGCGGCGTTGCTCAAGCGCGCATGAAATTGTGGGAACTTCGCTCTATGCTCGTAGGTGGCCATGTACTGTACTGCGTTAACTGGGCGAGGGTATGGAAAGCATTGCGCCACAGAACAAAGTTTTGACTGTTACTAGACAAAAGCTAGAACCGGACCGAATTCCGAAATGGCATCACTGACCCGGAGTAGAAACTCCGCCGCTTCCCGGCGCCGCGGCGGAGGAGTGCACCAAGATTGTGTGTGTCCACCGCAACAACTTCAAGCAACGTTCCAGCCAAATGTCCGGCGACCCAGTGACCTAACGCCCGTGGATTTCCTCAGCACAGAGGGGCTTCCGGAGTACTTACGCGCTATTGAACGGGCCGTAGCCGGAAACCGTTTGGGCTCCTTTGAGCTCTTCTGGCACGACCACTCCTCTTGGCTCAAAGAACGTGGCTATTTACTACACACTCGCTACCAGCCGGACTGGGTTGCTTCTTGGAAGGATAAAACGGCGTATTTGTCCATATTTGAAGATAGGGTGCTATCGCCGGTACGAGCGTTGATAGCCAGGCATAGCCTTCCACTGATGATTTGCGCTCAGGGTGGGGTCGTACTGGACGGGATTCGGGCCTTCAACGGTTTCTCGGTCGTGTCCAAGCGGAAAGAGCCTCCCAATTCCAATCTAGCTCTCGAGAATCTAGCTCTCGAGCATCGCCCGGACTTCGAGATACAGATTACTCAAAAATTCATCGCAGAGCCATTAGCTTCGGACCCCAAGAATCACTGTATTCGGCTCCTCGAGATCCTCACTGTTCCCGATGTCGAAAATAAGGAGCTGTTGGTACTTCCGCTACTGTTCGATTGGAACTATCCTCGCTTCACGACTATTGGCGAAGCGGTTGATTTCCTTAGTCAAATTTTCGAGGTTCGTCGCGGACTTGTTGTCATGGGAGAGATGACTTACCTTCTGGATAGGGCCTGCATTTCATGCACTGTCATAATGTTTGGCACGGGTAGGTGGCTCGACGTGCATGCGCATAACTGCGCTCAGTTTTTTATCCAGAGACTCCAAAGCCAACAACATCATCATGGATTCGGCGCCCATTCAATTTAAAGTGTTCACCCTCTCCAGTCGGATCGGACGCCCGAATTTACGGGCAACGCGCGGTATTCGACTCGCACTAGGAACCCAGTGAAATACTACTGGATCGACTTTGACCTATCCTCAGAGCACAATCCGGCGGAGGCGCCTCTCCTGACCGCACCAGGCTATGGCGGGGACAATAACGTCCCCGAGTTCCGCTTCAAAGACACAATGTGGGACCTTTTTGCTGTGGACGTCTGGTGTCTGGGCGACACGATTCGACAAACGCTGACTCATGTATGCAGTTTTTCTTTGGCTGATTTTGCATTGGGCTCCCCTCTTTACCCAAAAAGACGAGGGCTTGAGTTCCTGCACGGCCCTGTAGCCGACATAACGAGCGAAGACCCGGTCAAAAGGCCCAACATGGACGACGTCGTCAACCGCTTCTCTGAAATCAAGGCGGGCCTAAGCCAGTGGAAACTGCGTTCGCGATTTGCACGGGAGGGGGAAACAGATCTACCGCTCATTGGATTCGCCAGGCTTGCCTTGTGCTCGAACCCAGACCGGCCGTCCCATCGCCCGAGCCTTACGTTCCTGTCTAAAGTTTGGTTTGACAGACAATACATATTTGCCCTCGGTGCTATCATCGAGGTCCACGAAATTGTCGGAAGTTTTCTGGACGGAGTGAACAATAAAGCTGAATACAATGGCACGCTGGCCCATTTTCGCTATCGTGGAGTAGTAGATCCACAACGGAATTGCCAGATGGGACGTTTGTTCTTGTTTTCGGAAGTAAGTGTCCAGGACGGAGGCAATGCTGAAGAGACATATTTGTCTTGTTCTACAACGGTCTCGACGGAATTGCCGTGATTCTTAGAATGAGTGGTCAGACCTGCTTGAGATTGGGTTTTCAACAGCCTCGCTCCTGTACATCAGTCTAGAAAAGAGCGAGAAATGTTGCTTAGTACAGATGAAAGTGACAGTAACGAGAAGGAATATCCGGAAGTTTTTTAGTTCCCTTCCTGTATATATGAAAGCTACATGTCTCCACATTCATTCTATCTCCAAAATAAACGACCAAGACATGCCGGCCCACGTGCCACATCGCGGGAACGAGTTATCCTGGTGGGAGGAATTCGGTACGTACAACAGGCATGGGGCCCCGCACATGTGAGCTAGACTCGTAACCAGTCTGCCTACGAGTAGCAAAAATGTGGCAAGCACTTTGCCGTAGAAGTGCTTGCCACATTTTTGCCATTCGTAGGCAGACTGGTTACGAGTCTACATATGAGTGGGACCCTGTACATATGAGACCGAGCGTGCCGTGGTCTGCCTGCTTCCACCCGTAGGGCTTCCAGAGGTCCGGGTCTCAGCCGCGCAGGCATCCACCAAACCCAAAGACATTGATTCCTAATCGACGTCGGCGCGATGAGCCACTCCCCCCCCCCCCCCGCAACAACTTCAAAAACTCCACTTCGAGGCTCGAGCAAGCGACGTGCACGCCCCGACCAGGTTCGCATCCCAGGCCTGTATCGTATCACCACGTCAGCATTGTTGACACCAAAGACAATCCCACACCTACCGCCGCCGTCCGATAGTGATGAAGATCCTGGACTCGAGACACCGCATGATGGACCACATCGGGTTCGACGACCTGCGCGAGATGGTGCGGAAGGGAATGATCGACGGCATCGAGCTCGACATGGACTCGAAGCGCGAGTTCTGCGAGCCAGGCGTGAAAGCTAAGGCCAGGTGAAGGTCCTTCCCGAAGAAGAGCGACAGTGAACACTGCACGGCGTACGGTGAAAAGTCATTGCGGACCTGTGGGGGCTGGCTGGTGGAGGTTACCTCTCTGAGTGGGGAAAACTACACTTTGCGCTTACATGGACAAGCACTCGCACGAAGGAAAGCCTTACTTCCACCTTCGAATCCTATAAGGATTATGAGATTTTGGTCAAAGTGCAGCGGGAGATAATACCATAAAGATTTTCGGCTGCGACAGAGGACAGAGGTGGCGAGTCTAAGTCCAACCGGCACTTGCGAAGAAGACCATCCGGCCGTTAACGATGCACGACTCGCCAGCGCAAACGGCGCCGCCGAGCGCAGCCATCGCACGCGCGCGATTGCATGCGGGTGACACTGTGCCGCAAGCCTCCTTCCTAGTCTCCCAGAGGCAGAGTAGAACAATTCCTTGAACCCTCGTGCCTCGGGATATCCTTGGTCAGACAGGTATCTTGAGCTTGCGAAAGTTGCGCCGCCCATCTAACGTCTGCCTCAGGGAGACTACTCCTTCCCACTTTGTCTATGGGGTGAAGGACACCGCTACTCGTGACCGACTGCCGACGAGCGCACAAGACGACGAACATCGAGACGTCGGACTGGCAACAACGAATGCCCATAGAAGTAAAGGATCCACCAGGTGGGCTGGTGCGTCGGGACTCGGAGCTTGCACTTGAGGCGTCACAAGCCTACCCAGCGGCACAGCGCTCGACGTGGGCCCGCTGACTCTCGAGCCGTCGTCCTGCAAGCGCGAGCAGGGGCCAGAAATGCGAGAATCAAAGTGGGGGAGCATGCAGCTGCAAAGCTTGGGGCACTCGGGTTTCATGGAGGAACATCCGAGCCGAGCTCGCGAGCCAACATATTTCAAGTGATGCGCGCTTTCTTTCTACGACAGTCCCCAGCTTACTTCTGGATGCCTAGAATTATCGAGGGGAGCGCCGATCAGTCTCCTGCTTGAATAACCCACCATCGGAGGGCTGGCAAGTGAAGCCCACAACTCAAATTCTGCTCTGGCTCATGAACAGCTCAGATTCTCGAAGCCATCGCTAATATCTTAAGAGAGGATACGGCAGAGCCACCGTCTCCTTGTTTCGTCGAAAGGTCGCTGCGATTCCTCCTGCCACGAATTCACTCTGATTCTTCCAAAGACGAATTGGAGCGGCTAGCTCGTCCGTGGCTTGTCTCGTGTATCCTTCCGACCCCGCAACTAGTATTCTCAGCACAGAACGGAGCGTGGATCAGCCTCCTGTTGGAAAAATGGGCGGCATACCATCGAAGGACTCGCCCACTCGAACTCGAGACTCCGGCAAGTGAAGCTTACAACTCAAGTTTGACTCTGCTCAGATCGCCGAAGGCTCACGGATCTGAGGTCATCCACGTCCTCATCCACGCCATCTCACACGTACGAAGGCCGCAAATTCCTGGCTCGGCCGCTCGGGCTGGTACGAGAGTTAAGCCCCGACAGAGAACCTGTAGTTGTGAGCGATCAAGTAGCCTTCAAGAGTCGTTCCAGTGTACGATGTCCATGGCGAGCGTCTCAAGATCTTATCCAGCGGATCCACAATCTTCTTATTCCGTTGAAGGTCGCTCCGATCCCTCCTGACATGAATTCACGCACTGATTTTGCCGCAGATTGGCGGCTAATCCCGATGCATCCTTCGGTCTTGACTCGGATGTCGTTCCTTACCACATCGGCAAGAGGCGTATGACTGTTGTCGCAATCGTGAGGTGGCGACAGCCTGAGTCGAGGCAGTCGGGGGCAGTCGGGGTGGAGCCGGCGAGGCGCGCGGGACTTTCCAACCGGGCATGCGGGCCGGCTTCAGAGAAAAAGGACGTACAAAGGTCTACCCCTCCGGATCCGTTAGCGAGATTTAGGGGTCGCGCGTGCGAAGCGTATCGTGAGGAACGGCGAAAGCTAAAGGTGCGTCGATCGTGTTTGCCCCTTCTCCAGCCCACTAACCGTAAACGTTGTTAGAGCACATGCACATGCAGATCGACAGTCATACGTACCTTCATCCAGGGAGACTTCTTCGAATATGTCGCGAGGACGCGGACAGGTATAGCGCTCGCAAGACGTTGCAAGTACTGAGAAAGACCAGCACTGCGCGCAATCGTCTGGAGGTGCGTCAGTTCAGTTGGCAGATGTTCTTTGACTGAACCTTTTGAGAGTGTGAGTGGCACCATCGTCGACCATCGCCCCGATAAGAGTCAGCCACAGCGCCGTGCGTGTAGGAGGAGGGCCACGCGATGGAAACAAAGGTCGATGTACTGAGAACGACCAGGGGCCAGGAGAACTTGGTAATCCCAAGTCTGGCAGCTTCAAATTGTCACCTACGCCACCTTCGAATTCCTCCCACCTCCCATCGGGGTGATATTTACCACGTATCTGGATGTCCTGGAGAGATGGGTAGCGACGGGACCAGGTGTACCAGGTGGACGTCCGGGTTAAAGGAGGAAGCCCCGCACGTGCCCGACCGTGCTCGATCGGATAATACGTTTCTTATCGAATCATCGCACCTCCTGCTCTTGCCTTGCTGGCCTCAGACTCTCCGCGCCGGGTACGGAAGCGAAGCACTTCTTCCTCCTGTCCAGCCTGTAACGACGGGCTCGACTCGGCCTTCGGAGCCTCGAATCACTCACGCAGGGCGCTTAACCGTTCAGCCCGTTGGACCGCTAGGCTCGGGCGCCCGTCGAGAAGCTTTTAGAAAGCGGACGAGTTCGCCCCAGATGATCGCCACCCCTACGCCTCCACAATTTGCGCAAGGGTACTACCTTGAGCCTCCCTTAGGGAAGCTCTTCTCATTGCTTCAATTCACGCCGCCGCCGTCCTTGACTGTGACTGCTGGCGCTTCTACGCGCCATCCTTGCCTCGAGCGCTCAACGGCCCCTCGGTACCATTCTGCCATTCCTTAATACAATCATGGGCCCAATTGGACCCGCCTTCAAGCAATCATTATGGGTGCTATCTCGACGCCGCCCTCCTCCACTGCATTTGGGATCGGCGCTTTCATATACAGCATCTACAATTCGCATGGTCGGGGACTCTGAGTCCCAATCACTTGCACCATCTCCGTAAACGTGGTGGTCTCTACCGCACCACCGGCTTTCGAGCTTTCTTCGCGAGACTCGATGGTATCGCTCGTCTCAGGCGATCGTGCTATAAAATTTGGTGAGGTGCCTCGGTGGTCGCGACCTCGAGAATCCGTCCGAGAAGGCTGATGAGACTTTAGGGAAGAGGGCAAGGCTTTGTTACGGTGCCAGAGCGGAGATACCATGGTCCGTCCCATGTTCGCGTATTCTTGATTTTTGTTGTATTTCGGCCTATGTATGTATATACCGCACAGGGAAACTTCGAGCAGAAGGCCACAGATTTCCCATCGGTTGACGGCAATAAATTACATTGTGGTCCATCCCTCATTTACAATGCCCCAGCCGAACGCCCGCTCTATCAGACTCCAGCTTCAGGAACTATTTGTTCATTAACAGGGATAGCTCCAACAGTACGGAGCTGATTGAGAAGAGCGTCCAAATCGTTCAAACGATCCTGGACCCTCTCCTTCATAGACGTTGCAGCATCTGACGACTCCCGGATACTCGAGGCATACTCCCTCAATGCGCCCTTGATAACCAACACCGCCGTTTGATCATAACTGTCGCCATAAGCCCGTATCGTGGGGGAAAATGGTTCAGGAGGCTTCAAAGTAACTCCCAAGATCGATGATTCGCGAAGGAGGTGCTGCCATGTCATGGTCTGTTCTCGAGTCGGGGACCGTACTTTCATCAGTGCCTGAATGCTGTTGGCGAATCTATTTCGATGGGTTGGGTGCGCCAAAAGAATGTTCAGGGCTGGGACTCCAACGTGGTTAGTAAGGATATTTAGCGCACTGTAAGGCGGGGCTCGCGATGCGCAGGCTTCTAGAAATTCTGCGTGCACGACGGCGTTGGCGTCGTGAAGTCTGCCGGACACAGTGAAAAGAAGGTTCAAATATTGGGCCCCCTTTTGAACAGCGTCGCCGCAATCTTTGAAGTCGAAATTGGGATCGTTTTCGAGCACCCCGCCAAGCTCGCCAAGGCTGCTCTCCGATAACAGAGGGTGCGAGAGAAATGCAATGGATTCATCCCAATCAGACTGGGTTGGCACCACGTTCTGCGGTGACCGGCGAATCGTGAAAGACTCCGATGCCTCTGCATCTGCTAGTGGGATCCCTCGTAATAGTCGCCACCGCTCTGCAAGCCTTTCATGGAATTCCGGAGAGAATGCCATGATTTCTCCCTTGTCTAGACGCTCGAAGATCTTGGTCTTTCGGTTCATGAGGGATAGCAAAATTCGAGTCTTGACCAGCGCCAATATAGAGTGGTAAGGTGGACAGACATGGGGGGGTTCCAAGGCGAGTAAGGTGGATTCATTGAACTGGGGGAGACTTTCGGAGTAACGGTCCAGCTCAGACCGGTTATTGATGTCCATCAGGTCGTATGTCTGGTAGAGCCATTGGTAGAAATCGCACATAACTTCCAACGTCCTTTCCGTGGTGTATGATAGAGAACCACACCTCAAATATTCCATTATCGCATCCCACAACAGGGTAATGTTCGCATCATCAAGCGCAGTGCGAAGCACCTCGTAGGATGAACGGGAACGCATCATGACTCGTATATAGGATAGCAGGTTGTTTGTCCCGTCCAGGCCGATAACCGCCGGACGTGAGGTGGTTAAAACGGGAAAGAGAATGGACATCACAACTGCCAACACGGACGTGTTCTGAGGGTTCGGGAGGCCCTGGCCCTCGAAGGGACGATCCCATATTGCGTGGCCGTCAAACAGCTCCACATAGTTTCCTGTTTGAAGGCCCGTGGGCGGAGGCCAAAAATCTCGAAGTATTTCGAGGGTGGGGTTGAACTTATAAATCGTGTTTGGTCGGTCGTACGGACTGAGGGAGGCACCCAAAAATCCCGATAGAATGCTGTGTCGCGCGTTGTCCCAGTAATCCTCCGAGTCATTTACGAAGGACCATACATTCTGAATCCAGAGCCCTGGGTCGATTTGAAGAGAGGCATTCGCCAAAACCTGAAGCTGGTTCGCATCTCCCGCGCTGATAAGACCACCTTTAAGATTGGGTGACATATGGCGGAGTGTTGCATGGAAATACTGAGAATGCTCCAGCATCCGGCATAACGCGCTCTGGACGGTACCGGCGCTAGGAAAGCACGGGGCTGCCACCTCGGCTTTGCATCCTTCAAGGTCGGACTTTAAGTTCTGGAAAATGGCGTCGAAAGAGCATAGTATACACCAACAAATAACGGCTTGAACAGTGGGCAAGTGGTTGTCGAGAAAATCACAGGTCTCTGAACGTGAACGCGAAGGCGATCGACTCCAAAGTTGAAGCTGATGTGCAAAATCGTGTAATGGTAGGTTTAATGGAGTTCCCCTTTCCGAAAGTGCAGCGATACTCCACAAGGCCTTGAGACAGGAAGTCTTGTAGCGCACCTCGACGTCAGGTGCAAGAAGACCGCTGTCGGCATGGCGCATGAGATCAAGCAGACGGTATCCCAACCGGACATCGGGATCGTCGAGCAGAGTCCGAATTAGATGATCATGTATGTCTTTTCTGCCTTTGGGACCCCACAACACGTCCGGGATCCCGGCGATGAACGGTTCCAATTCAGTGCCGTCGACCAACGATTTCATGGTCCAGCAGAGCGAGTGCTGGTCCCGTTTATCGCGGCTTTTAGAGGGTCTTGTGGCTTGGCTGATCATCACCTCCACCATCGTCTCTTCCGCTGCGTGTCCAACGCTCGCTCTGGGTCTGCCAAATCTGCCAAAACGCATGGCCGCCAGGCCGTATATCCTCTGCCAGAATTGGCTAGTGCGCCAAAGGACAGTGGAGAATGGGGTTCGGTACGGGCAGTCGAAATATACGAGGGGAAGGACGGTGAGGACGCAGTATATCGCGACGACGATCCCCAGCAGTGCAGCCGCGACTGCCATGACTGTGCGATTGATGGGTAGCAGGAATGCAACGAGGCCCGCGAAGAACAAAACGAGCGACATGTGCAGCAGAAGGGGAACGAGGTCCACCAACGCATGCATGTTGAACCGCTTGAGGCCGTAATACAGGTAGGAGAATATCCGGGCACGAATGACGGGGGCCGGTCGCATGTCGGCCTTCTGGACGAAGTCCCGCGCCCATTGCTCGACGAGTGTCGCAATGAGGGCGCAGGACAGACTGAGTCCCAGGCTGATGAACCAGAGGATATTGCAGATAATGGAAGTCGCGGGGACTACGAAGACGGCGGGGGGCGGCGCTTCGAACGTTGTGCCGCTTGCGCTCGCCGCCAGCTGGTTGGATATTTGAGCCAACATAGCTGCGGTGGTGTTCCCCGAGTCCGGTGTCAGCGTTTTATAGCTCTCAATGATGAAAGCCGTCAGACTCGCAGAGAAAAGACCGGCCTGTGAAGGATATTGAGTGCTCGGAACTTCGATTCAATGTTCGCGGGTCTCACAAAGATCAGCATGCCGTCCATGTCTCCTCTCCAGCTCTCCACCAGCGCCTTGTCGTATTTCTCTGCCTCCGAGATGTACACGGACCATAATTTGGCGCAGGATGCATCCAAGTCGTCAGGAATGAACGGCAAGCCTGAGTCAAATCCATGACCACCCTTCTCTGCGTCGCCCATCGTTGTGAGAGTGGCAGAAGCTCCAAGCGCGTAACTGTGCCCAGAGCAGACGTCTCCAAAAGTGACAGCAAGTCGCGACTTGCAACAACAGATAGTCTGACGTAACGGACGCGAAAATATTTCGGGACTTGCATCGACGAAGTGCCGTACATACGCACAAAAATTGGAAGAGAGTATGAGGAGGATCCATTGAAATTAGATCGAGAAACAATGGCAACGGCGCAAGTAAAAGAATAAAAGAGCGAGTACATAGTAAACTGCTTGATTTATTATTGAGCCAGTGTGGCCGTACCAGCGGCGACTTGTCTCGAAATACAACCGGAATAGGCACGTGCAGGGTGGCCGTCTCGTAGGGAATCCTGTCGAGAGTAACGATTGAAAGCCGAGCGGCGACTCGGAAGGACCATTCGGAAAGGTGATGCAGAGGGGTCGTCGAGCGCTTGGGCAAGAATGGCTCGGAGCAGCCAACGGCGGCGTGAATCGGAGGAGTGATAAGATGAAAGTTTCAGATAGAATGAGCTGGTACATCGGCTGGTACGATGTGATACCCTTCAAGCGGTAAGTGTGGGCAAGGCGTCACAGCGACCAAGCCTAGAGGTTTAATGGGCTGCCCTTCTTGAGCTTCAAGTAGCCTGTCGTTTCGTCCTTCGCTGAAAGTCCGAGAGGAGGGGGAGGAGGAAGATTTGCGGTGTGATGATTCGATGAGAAAGGTTTCCGACACCCGGACCGACTCTCCGATGATCGAGCACTGAGCCTCAGCACTCGCCACGTGCGGTTTTTCCTCCTCCAATCGTCCACCCGCCAGCCTATCGCTGTCCATCTCCACGACATCCATGATTCAGCTAGGTACGTATCCACCCGTTGGGGAGTGGGAGGAACTCCCGAATGGAAGGTGGAATAGGTGGCAAGCCGTCATTGTTCCCCGAATTCCGGTCTCAGGTTGTGCTCCTTGCGCAATCTGCGAATGCCGTGGAGCTTCATCGAAGTATGGCATCCACTGTAGTGCCCTCCTCTCCTATACGGCGCTGTGGCTGACTCCAATATAGGGCTAAGGTCGGCGGGGCCACTCTTCCTCGCCTGCTCAAACCTAAACAGATTGTTGAGTTCCAAGAAGACCTTCCAACGGGACTGATGCACCTTGAGACGTGTGTGCGCACCGGTTCTTTCTCAATATGCTTTCGCGACTCGGAACGTCTGAAGACTATGCTTCTCGCGACATTTCCGACCAAGTCTCCGGGAAGGCCAAGGTATGTATGAATGGCTGTCAATCTGCATGTTCTCTAACGATATTTACGGTTAGAGGGCTTGAGACCGGACAAATGCGATCGACGCACCTTCAGCTTTCGCCGTTCCTCCCGATACGCTTCGTACGCCCAAAGGGCCAGGCTCGATGTCTGAATCTCGCCAGCGGATCCGGAGTGGTAGACCTCTGTACGTCCTTTCTCTCTGAAGCTGGCCTGCATCCCCGATTCGCGAGTCCCGCGCGCCTCGCCGTGTCCAAGCCGACTCAGGCTGTCGCCACTTCACGATTGCACCAACCACCCAGATATCTCCGATCTGGGTCTGTGCTGAAGAACATTCGAGTTGCGGCGGATTCTGTCCTTCAGATACAGCCGGCGGTCGGCTTAGCCGCTCCACCGTCTGTATGGCACAATCAGTAAGTGAATATGTCATAGCAGAGGCCATAACAACCTTTGGGAGACGATGGCTCCACGATGGCCCCATCAGCCCCTGCACCTCTGATCTTGCCTCCGTGCTGGGAAACATTATCCAAGTTGCGACAGAGGCTATCCAAGCATGGTAGACGGCTTTAGTAGCCGCTAATCCATCTATAATCGAATCAATAAGTGACTTCATGTCAGGAGGGATCGGAACGACCTTTCGACGAAACAAGGATCCGCCGTATCGTATCTGCGGAGGCCAGCCATGGCCATCGTACTTTCGGAGTATCCATACGGCTCTTTAGCTGGAGGAGTTAGACAGACAGCCACAGGCTCCCCGTCAGGATGAACTCTCGTCACCGCGCCCAAGCTTCCTGTGGCGTCCGAGCCTACTCGGTCGGGAGTCTGTGGCTTTCGTTCATGGGAGTTGGCGTGGATGATGGGAAGACTGAGCGGCTTCGAAAAATCTGCACTGTCTATGAGCGGAGCGGAATTCAAGTCGTAGGCTTTACTTGCCGGAGCTCCGCCCCTGCTTTGCGGAGGTGAGAAGTAGGCTGCCGGTCTGGACGTCTCCGGTCAGGTCGAGGCCATCATAAAAGGAACCCCTGGTAGACCTCACACATTGCGCGTCTTTAGTTGGTCGTGCGCGCCCGCTACTTAAGGGGATGAGTGAGTTGTATGTCGGAGAGGTAACACCTGGAGACTTGCCAGCTAATTCACCTCGCTTCAAGATATGCCCCCGCTGTGGTGCTCAAATACAGCTTGAAACCGCTTGATATCCTCTCCAGAAGGAAGCGGCCGGCTGGCGCTGACCAAGCTTTGGGCTCTGGCAGAGTATTATGTGCGAGGGCGAGGATGAGGAAGTAACTGTGCTGACGAGGAGACTGGTCCCATTGACTAGCTAGTGATGGAAGGAATCCAGAACCTGCGGGAAACCAGTGCGCGGAATTTGTGGCAACATTCTCGCAGGTTGGTAGCTAGACGAGAATGTTCTTCGTAGAGGAAAGATGGAGAGTCCGAAGCACCCATAAACGCCCACCGGGATTCGGCCCGACAGGTTCGGAGATCCGCGTCCGTCCGTTCAACGGCAGGAGAATGCGTCAGTGAAAACGGTCTTGGCCAGTCTCCTCCAGTTTGGCGTGTATACCGTACCAATGAGCTGGATTCTACCGTAAAATACTGGGAGTCAGTATCATTCGAGCTTCGCTAAGTATTGAAATCAGGAAATTGTAAAATAGAGTATGCAGGGAAATTAGGGAATCGTAATCATACAAGGACGTGTACATCAGTCATTACATCAGTCATGGTGAAGCGGTTCGGGCATGAGGCTGTTCATCGTATCGGTCTCCCAGGCGTTCAAGTTGAGCCCTTCCATCCGAACCAAAGCGATATCTTCTGTGTCGTCTCCTTCGTCGTCATCCCGTCCTGCTCCAGTGGCGAGCAGGGGCTCGGCAATGGATTCGGCTCGAGCCCCAGGTTGAACACGCTTGGCGTTCTCCGCAATGGGGGATTGAGGGTCATTAGGGTCGCTGGGAATGCGGAAGAGGAGAGAGAGTTGCGAGTTGGTCAAGTCATATGGGTACTGGGTGGCCAGATACGGTGAGGCACCAGGGTGGGTAGAGCTCGCGCCGACAGCTGGAGAGAGTTAAGATATGGCCCTGTCCGTGAATGAGAGGTACTAGCTACCTGCCGCCGCGACCATTTGCCGGCCCTTTTCAAGCAGAATCCTCGTTCTATGCTTGCTGGAGGCTCTCTAGTGCATGTCATCATCAACCTCGAATTGGCGTTGGCGACGGACGCTTACCTCGGCCATCACTTGTCCGTTTTTTGCATTTTTAAGCATCTTTCCCGCGGCTGAGCGAACCTTAAAGATTGCCTTGATTTTTGTAATCATTAAATATTTTTCGATGTTCCTCTGTGCTATCTCGAGTGCGATTACATTATTCATTTGTTGCATGATCCTAAAGGCGCGGCTATAGTCAGAGGCCCGACTCGGGAAGACGAGAATTTTTAATCTCACTTCAGATAGACTGTGTTCAGAACGGTTTTTTCATCGAAGGTGAGGAGGTGGTCGTAATCCTCCAGTGTCTGTATAATGACCAAGAGATGTGCATTCGACTGGTCCAAGTGGCCGCCGGCGGGGAACAGCATGCTGTCATATTTTTCGAAGACGGCGGGGAGCGTCGCGGCCGTGAAGGTAGCCATGCCGAGGGTTTGGGAGGTAATGGCTACTGCTGCTGTTGCTGACATCGCCATTCTGAATGGATGATGCTGAGATGAGGGAGTTGGATTGGGAGAGACTCGAGTCGGTGAAGAAGTTGGCGGTCGTGGCCATTGAACCGCGGGCAGTTAAATAGGCACGGATACAATAGAACCCAACCAAGGAGGGCGATGCTGACAAGCATCAAGGATCGGACGGAAATGTTAGGAAGGCAAGGACATAGGAAATGATTTACTTCCAAACTTGTCACGGAGTTCGGTGTCACGCTGTATGTTTTCGTCTATTTGGCGCGGTGGGTCCGGGCCCGGGAGACGCCTGACGGGAGCCGCCACGATGCCCGACCAGAGGCTCGCCCAGCTCTACCAGTATCAAGAGGTCCTCTCGAAATTCCGGTCACCGACGATGGCCGCAGGCGTCTTAGAACAGTTCGAAGAGTTCTGGCGCGACCACTACTCTTGGCTGAAAGACTGCGGTTATCTGTTGCGCCCCCGATACTCGCCTGGCTGGTCTGCCCCCTGGCTAACGGATGGAACTGGAAAGTTCCCAATCGAATTTGAGGAATCTGTAACCCCAAATGTACGAGCGCTCTCTCATGTCACGCAGCGTTTTCCTCATGGATTTTAAGTCAGCTGCAGTGCTCGATGCGACTCGGATTTCGGACGGCTCTTATGTCATGCTGAAGCGTTGCGACCCATTGAAAACCTCGGATTTCGCCGGTGTAATCCCAGAGGTAGAGATGTTCCGGACGCTTTCGTCCGAGCCGCTGGCTTCCGACCCGAGGAACCGTTGTATCCGCCAGATCGAAATTCTTCGTCCGCCACAAGCAAACTCGGAGGAGGTTCTCATAGTAATGCCGCTTTTGTACCTGTGGAAGGAATTCCCCTTCTCTACGATTGGCGAGGCGGTCGATTTCTTGACGCAAATCTTCGAGGTCAGTGCAGGTCGCTTTCACTGCAGATTTAGGTCAATGAACTTGGCGCAGGGCTTGCAGTTCATGCACAACAACAACATATGGCATGGGTGCGTCAGACTTCCGCTCTCTGTTTAACTCTGCTCACTTCCACCAGCGACTGCAAGTACAATAGTATCATGATGGACGCGATTCCCATCTTGAGAGACTTTCCACACCCATGGGAAGCCGACAAAGTCCGGGACTTTAGCCGGGAGCCGCGTTCACCTCGCAGTCGTACACAGCACCCAGTGAGATATTACTGGATCGACTTTGACCTGTCTGGAGTGTACGATCCCTCAGCAGGCCCGCCCCTTGTAGACACTGGCTATGGCGGCAATCGCCAGGTGCCCGAGTGGGCGTTTCCGGACCAACAATGCAACCCGTTTGCGGTCGATATCTGGTGTCTTGGACACATGATTCGGGAACAATTTACCGAGGTATGGACACAGTCAGGCTGAAGCGGGGCTTAATCATCTTCCTTCCGCAGGGATTTGGGCTGGTCGGCGAGGACAAAATCGAGGGCTTCGAGTTCCTGCACAAACTCGTGGCCGACATGTGTAACGAGGATCCGGCCCAGCGGCCTACTATCGATGATGTCGTCAATCGGTTTTCCGACATCAGGACAGGGCTGGGCCAGTGGAAGCTTCGCTCCCGTTTCACGCCAACGTACAAGAGGCCATCTGTCATGGAGGCCATCCGGTCGGTCAGGCATTGGGCCAGGCAGTTTTACTTCATGGCGAGACAACTACCGGCCATTCCCTCTCCTTAGGATCTAAATGTCGTTCCAAGAATGGACTCCTTGTTTATTCCAAATTATTGAAACTATTCCGGATCCTTGTGACTGTTACATACCTGCAAAACTAAAAGATCTCGCGAGCGCGGAGTTACGCTGGCCAAAAACCCACGAAATGGTCGGCAATATTGGTGTTGTTGTTCCGGTGAGGGCAATTTACCAAGTACAAAGCATGAGCACTTGTTCGCCGCATCAAACCACGACGGAATTACCGGATTGGGCGGGGCCGGAAGTAAGTTCTTGTTTGAATTCGCACGTGTCAAATGCGGACAATGGCGGAGTACAAAGGGCAGTACGAACCATGTGTATGATAGCTTCCCGTCGACGGAATTGCCGAATGGGGGCTAATGGGCCCGGGGGTGCGCCGCATCAAACCACGACGGGATTGGGCGGGGCCAGAAGTACGTTTTTGTTTGAATCCGCACGTTTCTCAGCGATGTCAAATGCGGACAATGGCGGAGTACAACAGGCAGTTCTCCCTGCCAACGGACCATGTAGTATGATAGCTTCCTATCGACGGAATTGCCGAATGGGGGGGGGGGGTGGTCAATCCGTTCGTTGTTACCTCCAAGATCATGTATTTGTCAAGTACGTCAGAACCTGATATTCAGACAAGGACGGTTTTCGCCTGCATTGTTCAGGGACCCGCGAACTAACTGAGAACAATAGCACACTACCCGTTCTGCGTAACACATTACAGAGATCATGGCGTTGTCAGTGATTTTTCAAGGCGCGGTCCTGCAGGACAGATCTCGTCCAACTTCGGCAACTATTTTGTTCCATTGGATCATAAAAGCCGCTCAAAACATGGGCCGAAATAACATTCCCTTGCACCGTGAACTCATGGCATCCGCAACTTTCGCCCCCCCGACCGCGCCACCCGCTGACCTGCAGGCCGCCCACGATGGAGCAGCGCACATGATGTCGTTGCTCGCAGAGGACACGAGCATAAATGTGGAAGATGCCCAGGCGTTGCAGAACATTTACACAGAGTATACCAATTTTGATCCCGGTATTGCTTTAGGCTCACGTTGCGTAGGCTGGAACAGCGGCGCACGCTCCTCAACCAAGCTCGGGATTATACCCTGACCTACGAAAACGCGGAGGGCCCGAATGACAACAGCGGTTAGTTTGCTTCCTTATATGGAATAGGATCAAAGACTGAGGCTCCGCAGATAGGGAGGAAAAAGAAAGAGCGTATCAGTTCGCTAACTTCTTGGCATCGCTGGACCCGAACGATGAGGCGACGAACATCCTGTTCCAAGGGAGTAAACACATAGTCGCTGCCCTCGGTAGGGTCGAACACGACACGGATTTGTTTGGGGACGTTCCGATGGAAAAGATTCTGGACATATATGAAAGGTGCAGTTGTGTCATGCCTGGCGTGTCGTTTGTAGCTCACAGTGTCTTTTAGGATCAAAGCCCGCGAGCAAAGGCTGAAATCCGACGGTGGACCCGCTTCCCTGGCGAACGCCAGAGCCTACCTCTCTGAAGCCACTACACTTTCAGACACAGTGCAGATGTTGATCGTGAGCACGCTCTCACCTCGCCTGCGATTTGAACTGACTTGGATTACAAGACGCTGGATACGAAGACGGTGCCTGTCGTCGTCGAAACGTTAGTCGAGGCTGGGACACCAATCGAGGGGACTGCTTGAGGGTTCCGCCTGCGAACGAATCTTGTTTTGTACATACATATATTCTGCTATAATCCAGTTCGTGTTGCTCCGGCACAAAGGATCCCGGTAGATGTCGCCCTGATAACAAGCAATCTTGAAGTAGGGATATATCCACGACTTGACTGGAGAAATGGACGGGACCCTATTTCAAGTTCGTGCGTTCGTGCACACCATGCAGTTACCCGCAGCAGACGGGTGCTGAACACGAAAGTAAACTCTGCTATTATATCACGCCGTACTACTGAAGCTGGATGCTAACTTGTAGATTCAATTGTATATTCGATTGAAGGTTTCCACTGCGTCTTGTGCAACAGGAATCGAAACCTGCGTGGGTACTGCGTCGACCCGTGCGGCTCTGAGCGCCTCTATTCGATTCTGCAAGGGGACGGGTGAACCGGCGTGGAACGGACGCCTTGACAGCACAAGGAAACGAGGACGCATAGGGGCTAGCGATGGATGCGGTCCCAATGTGTCGGATTGTGGGCGTAATGCACAGAGCCTAGACATACGATTATTGCCGTTTTCACTAAACTTGGCGCGCGTGACTTTCCGTGATGTTTTTGCGCATTTGATCAACTCAGCGTCGGCAGCTCATTTCTCCACAACCACTGCACCAAAATCGCTCAGATCTAGTACCGTTGGAAGCGCAATAGATGGAGAGTCTGAAGCGCCTATAAACACCCACCGGGATTCGGTCCGACCTCCGACTCAATGCTGACCAAGTCGGCCGCTGACCCATCGCCAACTCGTCGCTCACAGCGCTCACCCCACGAAACTCTTTGCTGAACCAAGGATGTGTTCGATCTGCGTAGAGGTCCGGGTCGCCGCTCGTCTAGTGACCATGGTGTCGTAGCCCACATCCTGCAGGCGCAGAGGATCGAGCCCAACGACGGACTTCTCAAACCGACCTCCAACTGGCACTGCGAGAAACCTCCGCGCACATTGGATCCACACGCCGATCGGCCCACTGTCCTCTTGACCATGCTCGCGAAAACTCCCGACAAATCGCTCTTGGTGCGATGTCAGAAGAAACTCGGCACACCAACTCGAAGGGAAACGGACCTTCTAAGCTTCGACCGTTCTACATATATATAGGCGACAGCAGCCGTGGATTGTACCTTCTGTTGTTCATGAATAAGTCTGGGCTGCGGTACGCAGATCTATTCCCGCTGCTATTACTCCTGAATGATTACATGACCAGGCCCGCTCATTATCGTGTACAACATGATACAAGTCGAGGGAGATACTGGATTAGTACGCGGATCCGCCGGTGACCATCGGACGTTTGCGTAGTATCCGCCGTCGACGGCCACAATTCAGTTTGTGGAGCGATTCCCGATTGCGCAGTACGAGGACGCGGTCCACGCCACGTTCGACTCACCACGAGTAGCGTCACGCTCCGGAGGTGCGTCCCAGCACCGCTGACAAGGCCTTGCGCGATGTTGATACATCGTTCAGCAAGAACGGGTGGAGCAGCTGCGAAGGAGGTTGTAGTCTTAACAAGTTAACGAGGCGTACATCTAGAAGAGGCGGAGAGGATGGGCGAAGAAAAAGCCGCGAGCAAGGTAATGCAGGGGGAAGAGGAGGACGGCGAGCAGCCCAGAAGGTTTGCCCTCGTGTTCTTGCCAGCACTTGGGTCTTACAGTCCATTGCTTCAGTAGATGGCGGTGCGCGTTCCACGCCGAGGCCACAGGCATTAATCGCGCCGACGCCTCTCGCGCCGACGCCGCCTTGTGCGGATGACCGGGCGTCTCATCACTCCACTATCCCACCGGGAGGCCAACGTTTAGGAGGCAAGGCGCGGATGCAAGAACTGCCCCCCCTGGAAGGCAACACCCCGCAGACGGGCCTTGATTCGCCTGCATCATCCAATGGGAAACAACTTCGTCGCGGCTAAAGAGCAGGTTGCGTGCGACCTTACCTTTTGCTTCATCGACATATACCGCGACCCTCGGTAGTCCGGGAAGAACTTAAGCCCTTCGTCAAACCTCGTACCTAGGGGGCTATGCCTTGATGCAAAGCAATCGAAAGCTGTCGCTGGCCTTTGTTGTCGCTGGCTCTTGTTGTCGCGGCTCTTCCAGGTCTCGTACTCCGGGGTTACGTCTCCTGAATCCTTTCGTCTGGAGAGCCTCTGGCCCATCACGGATGCAGCCCGATTTCACTGTCTAAAATTGTTCCGCAATTCATTACTTCAAGAAAACTTGAGAAGGGCAAGACACGACACACCGGCGGCTGACTCTCCGACGGGCCTGGGAACTGCGCATGACTCTGGTGAACAGGACAAAGGTGAACCCAGGGCCACTGGGTGGCGCAAGCGAGGAAAGGACTACTTATCACCTGGATGGCTCCTCCGTCGCAGTCTCAACCTCAGCCCGGACAGACTAAGTTTCGGGAGGATAATCGCGAGGGTTCACTCATCAGTATAAGTGCCGCAGATCAAGTGCTACGCTCAGGCGAGATGTTCTGGTATAATCACCGTGACCGGCTGAAAAGTAAGGGATAGTACTACGGCCCCGGATACATCCTACGGGCGAGATACCAGGAGGGTTGGACAGCGTCCTGGAAGGGAACCAAGAAATATGCGACACTACGCGAGGACGCGGCCGTGCACGCCGTGGGTCTCATTACATTTCCGTCCTGCTGCGTTGTTCACTGAAATTGGTTCCTAAAGCGCCTCATTGTTATAGACGCTGTACATGTCGAAGACGGGACATTCGTACTGCTGAAAAAAATTGACAAGACGGTCCATACATTCGAGGTTGACATTGCCAACTGGGTCAGTGCCGAGCCACAACGGTCCGATCCTGAAAACCACTGTGTCCCCATTCGCGAAGTTCTTCAGAGCCCCCAAGACCCAAAGATCCAATCCATCGTAATGCCCTTGCTTCAGCGGTACGACAAGCCTCGATTCGACTCGATCGGCGAAGCAGTCACGTTCTTTCGGCAGATCTTCGAGGTAACGTGGAGAATCGACAGCTCAATACTGTAAGCTGACGGCTTCGTCTGCGATAGGCCGGCTGAGATTCATGCACAAGCACAATGTCGCGCACCGGTAACCTCTTATCCATCTTTCGAGTCCTTTGTGCTCATGCCCAGACAAGTGACTGCACACGCTTCAATATCATGATGGACGGGTCCCCTTTGTACTCGACGCCAATTCACCCGGTGAAACCCAAAATGAAGCGCGATTTCAGCGGCCAAGCTTCCAATCGAAGCCGCACGCAGTGTCCCGTCAAGTATTATTTAACCGACTTTGGCATTTCTTTCCAGTACAAGCCGGAAGACTTCAGAGCAACCAGATACGTGGAACCTCCTGATTGCGATCCATTCCCGACGGACGTGTATTATATCGGGAACCTCATCAGACAGAACTTTATAAGGGTAGGCAAACATATCAGCAGAGTCATGGCCAGAGCGACTTACTATAATCCCCTTTATAGGGCTCCTACCTTGCGTCCCGAAAGCGCGGGTTCGAATTTATGGAATCGCTGGTGGCTGACATGGTAAACAGGGATCCATCCGCGTGTCCCGCCATGGAACAGGTCGTCGACCGTTTGAGGAGATGGTCCGGGGGTTGAGCACACGGAAGCTTCGGTCCGAAGTGGTGAAGGACAGGGCGAACTATGGATTCGCGCGTAGCATTTCTCATTGGATCTTGTTGCTGGGCGATATCCCGCAATACCAATGCCCTTATTCTCCTTATTGGTAGTATATGATACAGTTAAATCGTGGTTGACGCGTCGAAACCGTGACCTGGTGGCCCGGCGTGGCCTTGGCGTCCTCTCAATTTCGACAGGGATATGCATCATGATGGCATTGATGGCCGAGCCTTCAAGTGCGCGGCTTGCGCCCGGGTGCAGACTTTATAACGCCACGATAAGAAGAAACTCGTTCTCATGTATACCGCGCCTTGCCTTCTCCGCGGCCGCATCGGTGGCGTTAGTAATAGCCCCCAGCACGCTGCTCCACGATAGCCACCAATTGCAACGCGCTCGGCGACGCGTTCGTGTTCATCTTCGCCAGCGAGCCCGGAGGCGCGCCGCCGGCCGTGCCCTTGCCGAATCCACCGTCGAGCTGGGGGTGTTCACAGACGACACGCTCCCGCGCGTGCGTAGCGACCCGACGCGCAAAGACGACTCCGTGCCCGCGCGAGTCGGACTTTCTCATCCCAGCCAATCGGTCCGAGGGTCGAGGTCGTCTTGGCCAACTTAGACCTCAGACCTCACGATAAGCACTATTCGTCTATGGTGGATCCTGCGCATGCGGCGCGGCCAAAATCCTGGACACCGACTCGACGACCCAAGGCGGAGAGACGGGGCTCTCGATGGTGTCCGAGTCCTTGTCGGCCGTAGTTCAGCATAGTGTGGGGCGCAAATTCCGCGCAGATGCACACCGCGCGAGCAGGGGTTACAGCGGGCCCGCGTTTTCGGCGTCCCGCGGCAGACGAACCGATGGTGCGTCTATTCCCTCCGCGATTTACTTTGTGCTAATCAAGTGGCCAGACTCTGGATGTCCCCGCCGAGTCTGCGTCGATGATCTTGCGAGATGCGGGCAGAGAGTCTGCCGGCGCAGCCAAGCTACCAGGCATTGTCAAGCTCGAATGTGCGTGCAGGTGCATTATTCTATGGTGTCGGCATTTGGTACTGATACGTTACTCAGTAGGGCTATGAGCGGCAGAGAGGGTAGCGCTGGAGTGGACGCGATATCAGACGAGAGCCGCAAGGCGGAGCCAACGAGGAAACGACTTGTCATGACCAGTCTCGGGAGGAGCTACGAAGAGCAGCCCTTCGAGAAAGTTTGTGGACCGTCTCTTGTCGGCGCTCGAGGCTCATAACTGTCGGTTATCGCAGTGGGCCATGGGAGGCGCATACTTCGCAACGAGGTCGCGAGACCGTTCACGGCCGCACTCCTTTCCGAAGCAAGCGGTCGGCTGCCGCTTCGTCGTCTCAATACTCCTCGTGGGCACATTCCAGGGCGTCCATGATGCCCTGCGATTGAGGATATTGTCGCGCCCGCGCCCACGGGTAGACGACACAGAGGCCCGTGGAATCAGTCAAGACCGGAAGAAGAAGATTTCTTGCCCCTCTTCGGTCGAATCCAGCTCTCGATCCGCAAGTGTAGACCGTGCGGCAACGCCGCCTCGTCTGGATTGCAGGGCGCCTCAACGCTCTCAGTCTACCCTTACAACGAATGCGACAAAGAGCGTGGACTATCCAAGGACCGAGTGGAATGACAGAGCGCGAACGCTGCGTCCCTGCCCGCCCCGGTTGCTCCCGCGTCAGCACGAGTGCGACTGACCCGCCGACTGCGCGCGCAGCGGCGGGTGGGAAGCACTCCGCTCGCCGCCTCCGCCCGTTCTGCCGCTGCACCCGCCCCGTCGGCGTGAGCGCTGTCGCGGCCGCATCGCTGCACGACCCGCTGCTGGTGCACCGCGCGCGGAGCGAGTCTATGAATGCGGCTCCACGAGCGCGACGGATATTGTCGCTCGTCACGCCCACACAGGCGGAGGCAGAGACCCGTGGAATCAGTCAGGACAGGAAGATGTCTTGCCGCCCCGCGAGCGGTCTACACGTCTTCCTCAATCTAATTCGGCGAACCAAGTGACCGACCCATCGCTCCCTGGATATATCATACGAGGGTGCAGTATAAAATTCGCTCCGGCACATCCCGCCCACGATCGTCACGCCGATCAAGTCCCCGCGCCGACCTTCAACCCGCAGAGAGGCGCACCCAGCTCGCGCGCCAACTCCTCTAGCTCCCCGTCGGCCTCCACCGCTTCCTCCGATGTTTCAGCAGGCTACGCACGGCTTTTCGTTAGTCCCGAACGAGGTTATCGACAACGCCGTTCGTAGGCTTGTAGTCGATCACCTCGCCGCACCACCCGAGCTCGATCGCTACCCGCGTCCTGAAACTTCGCCCACGACTTTCGCGCCACTCTCCGACCCCGGCCGTTTCCTCATTCATCGACTTCGGAGCCTCCGTCAACCGCCCGCAGCGTG
This sequence comes from Mycena rosella, assembly GCA_029378255.1. Taxonomy (NCBI): domain Eukaryota; kingdom Fungi; phylum Basidiomycota; class Agaricomycetes; order Agaricales; family Mycenaceae; genus Mycena; species Mycena rosella. The sequence continues at coordinate 45,053 of JARKIE010000284.1, forward strand.
CGTGCGTGCGTGCGTGCGTGCGTGCGTGCGTTCTTGCACCAATGGGTGCGCGACGGACGGGAGCAACAAGACCAGCATCATCACGACCAGACTTATATGGATGGGGCCCATCCGACAAGCCCTCCGCGTTATCCACGAGCGCCTCCATCAAATCGATTTTCATGCTATGGCGGCGGAAGGAATGGCGCGCCTTGGTATGCTGCGCGATGAAGCGGTGTGCTGCTATGGAGTTCCCTCCATATCTCTCTCAGTACCCGCCCTCGTTCGGCTTCAGCCTTTCCTCGCCCTCCTTCCCTCAGAGGCGGCGACTTCCCTTAACGGCACCCACGACACAGCGAGCGCGGCCGCGGCTCCAGTAAATGTCTCCGCTGTCGACGATGAGCAGTGGCTAGTGAAAAACAGTTCCTCTTGCGTGTTCGCAAGTGCATTCGTAAGCGGTGCGACACCCTGCAAAGGCTAAAGGTAAAAATGCGGAGATTAGCCAATTCCACAGTGCTTGCATTGCACTCCATCGTATTAAATGTACATGTACATATACTACCAATAAGGACTGGAATCAGGACATTGGTATCGCGGTATATCGCCCAGCAATGAGCCGGACTGTCAGGATCCAATGAGAAATGCTACGCGCGAATCCAAAGCACGCCCTGTCCTTTGCCACTTCGGACCGAAGCTTCCATGTGCTCAACCCCCGGACAATCTCCTCAAAACGGTCGACGACCTGTTCCATGGTGGGACGCGCGGATGGATCCCTATTCATTACTATGTCAGCCACAACGGTTCCATAGATTCGAAACCACGTTTGCGGGACGTGAATTCGGAGCCCTACAAAGGTGATTATACAGTAGTAAGTCGCTGGGCATGTGTAAGAGAAATGGGTATCGCGGGGTAAGCGATAACCTTGAATGGATTGGTCTTACTGAATGTAATACCTTTCCAAGAGGGAATATGACTTATATTTGGGTTCAAATACTGGAACCTTTATATAATCAGTCACACACAAGCTTTCACCAATGATGTCTTAGATTTAAACCAGAGCTAGCGTCGTAGTTCAAATATGTAAGGCTGCTGTCAAAGCAAAAAGAATAGATGAGCGCTGGCGGCCCGGGTTGAGTATCACGCAGGTAGCGGTAAGTGAAGGTTTCACGGTGGTTGGATTGCAAGTAGTAAGATGATAAGATTTCAATACAAGCAGAGGTCAAGCCTCTTATATACTGCTAGCTACTGAGCGAGTCACAATCAAATGACTCAGACTGACTCGAAGTGACTCCAACCTGCACTGCCAAGCACTGGAATTGCGGGACCTGAGTCAGAAAGGCAGTGACTTGAACCGTGAGAAATAAATACTAAATACGAGGCATGTAGGCTAAAACACGAGGTAAATAATTGCCTATCTACCCAAAAGTGCCAATATCCATCACAGCATGACTCTGCTAATGTTTGCCCACCACTGTAAAGTTCCGTCTGACGAAGTTCCCGATATAATACACGTCCTTCAGGAATGGATCGCAATCAGGAGGTTCCATGTATCTGGTTGCTCTGTGGAATTCGGGCGCGCTTTTGTTGGCAGCCAGAATCGGGCCCTCGAGAACGGGGGTCTTCCGGCTTGTACTAGCGAGAAATACCAAAGTCGGTTAAATAATATGTGACGGGACACTGCATGCGGCTTCGATTGGAAGCTTGGCCGCTGAAATCGGGCCTTAATTTGGGTTTCACCGGGTGAATTGGCGTAGAGTACAAAGGGGACCCGTCCATCATGATATTGAGGCGCGTGCAGTCACTTCTAGTGTCTGGGCATGAGCACAACGGACTGGAAAGATGGTGATAAGAGGTTACCGGTGCGCAACATTATGCTGGTGCATGAATTTCAGCCCCTATCGCAGACAAAGCCGTCAGCTTACAGTATTGAGTTGTCGATTCTAGGATCGGACCGCTGTGGCTCGGCACTGAACCAGGTGGCGATGTCAACCTCGAATGGATGGACCGTCTTGTCAATTTGCTCGAGCATCACGAATGCCCCGTCTTCGACATGCACAGCATCCATGACGCTGATGCGCTTTAGGAACCAGTTTCAGCGCAGACAGGACGGACATGGAATGAGACCCACCGCATACACGGCCGCGTCCTCACATGGTGCCGAATATTTCTTGATTCCCTTCCAGGACGCTGTCTAACCCTCCTGATATCTCGCACGTAGGATGTACCCCTTGCTTTTCAGTCAGTCACGGTGATTGTACCAGAAGATCTCGCCTGAGCGTAGCTCTTGATCTACGGCGCTTACCTCGCGAGCCTTATCCTCCCGAAGCTTAGTCTGTCCGGGCTGAGGTTGAGACTGCAATGGAGGAGCCATCCAAGTGAGAAGTAGTCCTTTTCCTTCACTTGCGCCACCCAGTGGGCCCACCTTTGTCCTATTCACCAGAGTGACGCGCAGTTCCCAGGCCCGTCAGAGATCATCGCGTCCGTCGCCGAGTCTATCGCGTTTTGCCCTTCTCAAAATTTCTTGAAGCAATAAAGTGAACTCAGGCTGCATCCGTGATGGGCTAGAGGTTCTCCAAACGAAAGGATTCACCCCGAGTAAGAGATCTGGAAGAGCCAGCGACAACTCTCGATTGCCCCCTATGTACGAGGCTTGACAAAGGGCCCAAATTCTTCCCGGGTCTCCCGAGTGTCGAAGTACATGTCGATGATGCAAAAAAGGTAAAGTCTCACGCAACTGCCCTTTGGCTGCGACAAAGTTGCTTCCCATTGGAGTCCCTTATTCGAGGCGACCTGTTGGATTTGTGGAGGCGGAAAGCGAACAGCAGGAGAAACCTTCGTTCATTGGGATCGGGATGATACAGGCGAATCAAAGCCCGTATGCGGGGTGTCGAACTCGTTGAGTGCCTTCCGGGGAGATGGAGGCAGTTCTTGCGCCCGCGCCTGGCCTCCTCAACATCGGCCTCCGGGTGGGATCGTGGAGAATCGCACATACTCGCGGTCGTAATGAGGCGGCGGGGGCGCGAGAGGCGTCGGCCCGATTAATGCCTGTGGCCTCCACCGCCATTTACTGAAACAATGGACCGTAAGGCTCGAGCGCCGGCAAAAAAAACGAGGGCAAAATTTCTGGGCTGCTCACCGTCCTCCTCTTCTCCCCGCATTAGCTTTCTCGCGGCTTTTTCTTCGCCCCTCCTCTCTGCCTCTTCTAGGTGTACCCCTTGTTAACTTGGAGTAATCGTAGAGGGAATAGATCTGCGTACCGCAGCCCAGAATTATGGCGGATCACGAACAACAGAGAGTAAAATCCACGGCTGTTGTCGCCTATGTAGAACGTTCGAAGCTTCAAGTTGGGGTGCCGAGTTTCTCCTGGCATTGCACCAAGAGCAATTTTTCGGGAGTTTTAGAGCATGCTCAAGACGACAGTGGGCCGATTGGTGTGGATTAGATATGCGCGGAGGTTTCTTGCAGGTGCAGTTCGGGGCGACCTGGGGCGACTGGGGTTTGAGAAATCCGTCGGTCGTTGGGATCGATCCTCTGTGCCTGCCGGGTGTTGGCTATGACACCATTGTGAATGAGCGGCGACCTCTACGCAGATCCAACACAGCCGTCGTACATAGTTTTTCTGAACAAAGAGTTTCGTGAGCGGGTGTCAGTGACTGAATGACTCGGATCAAAGTCGGCAATCCCGGATACATCCCTCATTGATCCATGATCTCCTCCAACTTGACGTATTCCCCAAGTGTCTCTCAAAACGGCTCCGAGTCCAAGGAAGGCTCTAATCCTCGTTGATCTGATTGTCTTCGCTACTCGTGTGCCTTGTTCTGGAGTTTGAAATAATTCTTCCGGAGCTCTGCGTTTCTATGGAAAGCTACCTTCTATGCGGTCGACAAGCAACGTGGACTTGAACCTTATACTTGGGAGTCATCTCGCCTACGGTCGGAGAGTCTACAGTCTGATGCTACAACCAACTGATGCTCATAACTCGCAGGTTTCAGATCTGCAAGCCGTTGAAGCTGTCCTGGAATGCCCCACATGCCTCTGAGGCAACCACCTTGTCTCGCATTCAGGCTCAAACCAAACTGGATGCTCGTCGTTCAAAACTCTAAACCCGGGACTCACGTAAGATATACAACCCTCACTTTCCATTTGATCCACGTCCTCAAATCCTGCACGGGCCTCTGTTTATCGAACGGGCTGTCTCTGATGGCAAAAATTGCGCATCAAGATACCCCCAAACCGCCTCGACTCGATATCAGACGCACAACAAACAAGGAGAAATCCTGCAGGCGGCATCTCCTAAATTATTCGCCCCTTGCTAACGGCCGATTCACAAATTCGAAGATGTCGCAGGTCTTACAGAAACGGACAAGGAACAACGTCGCTCGTGGAGCGCCATCACACTCGCGTATGTATGGGAGGTCTTCGACTTCGGGTGGACAGATCTACTGCGGCTAGATACGTACCCGAATCCAATTTAATTATATTGATTATATCGGCCAGGAATCTATGATATCGCATATATCCGCGAAACTGTTTAGCAAGATGCGCAGTTTACCCAAGAAAGTAAATTCGCATTCAGCTGGACATTGGTTTAGAGCATGGGAAGACTCCTACAAGTTGGCTGAGCAAAATATCAACATAATTGACAAGGTTATGTAACCAATGTGGCCATCGATGGACCAACGAACTCTCTGAGCATGGCCAGCGACGAACCTGGACCGGTATTCACGTTCGGGGCGGTGACGATAAAGCACTCTATGTTGGACCAACTTAAGTCCAGTAGAGGCTTTCTGACGCGACCACTAGGCCAGCTCGAATAATGCAGATATATGCTTCGGCCTCGATTTCAACCAGGCTGGGTTCCTTCCTGGCGCGGGACCACAAAAATGTACATCGGATGTGAGGACGGCCGTTCACTAGTGGGTTCGGACTACTTTCCATTATACCCGTTTCATTTACCTGCCCGGCTGTCTTAGCGTGTCTACGCCATTGATGCCATCCGGATTCGGGACGGTGTCAGCGTTTGCATGAAGAACGTCGAGAGTCGGAGACATATCGGTGGTCAAGAGGCTGAGGTCGAAATTGCTACCTACCTCTCCTCCGGCTCCCGCGAAAACGATCCACACAACCACTGCGTGCCGATTCTGGAGATAGCCCGATGACGAAAATAGCACCATCCTCGTGGTGCCGCTTTTGCAACCATTTTCTAGTCCACGCTTTGACATGTTTGGCGAGGCCGTCAACTTCTCTGGACAGATATTTGATGCAAGGGCTCCATTTTTCCTGAGATGCCAGACTCAATTGAGCTCCAGGGCGTGAAATTCATGCACGACCATAACGTTGCACATCGGCGAGTACCCTTCCCATGATTCGTTCACGTCGTTTTGTTTACCCCATCACAGGGACTGCTTGAATGGCAGCAATATCATGATGGAAGGAATCATGTTTCCAGAAGCCTTTCACGACGGGGATTCTAGATTTAAACGCGACTACTCTGAAAGTTTTACACTCGCACCTAGTGCCCCCCGAAGTATTACCTCATTGATTCCGGCATCCGAGTCTCTACAATTTACTCCACCAGAGATCCACCTCCGCTTGAGCCAACCCTTCTTGGTGGCGACAAATCCGCCCCTGAGTCTATAATTGGCGAGCCTTGCGATCCATTCCCAACCGATGTCTACTACCTGGGCAATTTGATTCGCCGGGATTTCGTTGAAGTTCTTTTCTCATGCTACACAATTTTAATGGTGATTTTATCAGGTCAAAAAAGACATGGGTGAAGATAAACTGGTTGGATTCGAGTCATGATCCCGCTCATGGCGGACATGGTCGCAGAAGATCCTGCCCAGCGGCCTACCATGGACGAGGTTGTAAAACATTTTGCGATCTTGCGGAAGAATCTGACTTGGTGGAAACTCCGCTCACGTGTCGCGGAGGCGGATGATTTCCCCGTTCCTATTCATCGCAGCTTCATGCACTGATGTCATCGGATTAGATACATTATTCTATGAAAACTGGCCATCCAAAAGGTCAAATTGGATTGATATTTACCACAGTCACAGATATCCCGCGTTTTTCGGCTGAATAAGCTTGAAGCCACTGTAGAAGGAGATTGCTCGTCTTTAGGTATCACCGCCTTCCGTGTGCCAGTTAAAAGTCAAAAGATTCAGTTTCCAAAAGAATTTACTCACAAAGGACACATGCTGTGAACATATCGCTGATATTCGGCTCTGGCCCGAATTTGGTTGGCGAGTCTCCAAATCGGGACGCAAGCGTTAGTTTATTTGGTTGCCTTTGTTTCATCAGCACGTGTGCACAGCCACTTTCTCAAGCTGAATCTTGGTCCTCGCAACCTCCTTGTCCCAGAGCCGTAAAATCCGGACCTGACGAATGCGCAAAATCTACTGCTTCTACGCTCCCACTACATACCCGTGCTCCTCTTCAGCTCTCTCCAGTTCACTATCAGCAAGCAAATTTCTTGTGGTGAAAACACAGGCATGCCCCTCCCCGGCTTGTAACGCACTATTATTAACAGGTGGCAGATCTTCGTGATGGCGGGTGGGTCTGGTCAAACAATCGCTGTGCTATGCGATTTCCGTGACAAGCAGTGGGGTAAATATTACAATGAAAGATACCGTGCGTTTTCACCTTAAGTAACACCCACAAGTCAAAAAAATTCCTACAATGCCAGATATCCTCAGTCTTATGATCGTTCTCTTCCACGTCGTCCTTTTACAATCGCACCCCAGAAAAATCTACCACGGATCCAGTAAATGCCCCTAATTAATGCACCCTAGATTGCGCAACCACGGCTCTCAACACGGGCCCAAGGCAATAGTGACGTGTTCGTTTGTTGAAACTTCGTCATGCGTTGTGGTTTAGTCTGCATCACCCATGGGATATGATGCCCCGGCATTTTAATCGCATCTTTGTCGTCAATATTGTGTGACCTCGACTACGAATTCCATGGGTTTGTAGACAGACATTTCAACATTAAAATTTCATGTCGGAGTGATGTCGAACATCAAGTTGCAGCTGATGTCGAAATTTGTTTTCTATGAATATGAATTGATGATGGGTTAATATTATGTTTTGCAGGAATACCTCTTCAACGTCTGTGCAAGCCAGAATGTTTTGAGACATGCACCGACACATCTAGGGAAGACTAACACTTAGCTAAACACCGTGAGGGTCCCAGTTGTGTTCGTCGGACAAACATCTGCAACGTTGGACCTACACGGCATGAGGCCTGAGGGATCGAGCACACCACACATGCCTGCAGTAGATGACCCGTCGAGCCTTCCTGAATCCTCCGCCTCGCTTAAGGATGTTTCCGAAGAGCTCAGCCAGCCTGAAATATTGTGGCGCGACCACCAAGTTTGGTTGATGGACCGCAGCTACATCGGTTCAGGCCTGGCTGGGTGCCCAGCTGGAACGTAGCAGACGAAATCGCCTGGCGGCACCATGAAGATGGTAGGAGCCTCTCAGTGAGAACTATCTCCTCTGTCTATGATTATAATGCTTGACAAACCACCTGCAGAGGGGAGAGATTGTTGACGCCCGCCATATTGAAGACGGCGCAGATGTCTGCTTAAAAAAATCAACACGGGAATATACCTGATGGAACATCAGATCGAGTCCTTCTTCTCCTCGGGCTCTCTTGCAAATGATCCTCGGAACCATTGTGTCCCGATACTTGAAACATTCCAAGTGCCGGATGACGAAAGGTTTACAATCATTGCCATGCCTTTGCTGCGCAGGTACTCCGAGCCACGGTTTGACACCTTTGGCGAATTGGTAGATTTTTTTACCCCGGATATTTGAGGTGCGAACACACACCCTCGTGAACGGTATTGGCCCTAACCTGGATCTAGGGCCTGAAATTTATGCTCAACCAGAATGTTGCACATCGGTGAGCAAACAGTTTTTACTCATCTCTTCTCTCGTTCATCGTGCCGAGAACCATAGGGAATTGCAACGGCTATAACATCATGATGGATGGGTCGAAGATGTTTCCAAACAAATACCACCCTCAGCATCCGAAGCTGAACCGCGACTTTTACTCAGGCAGAGCCAAATTCTACACTCGCACCCGAAAACCTCCGAAATATTATATCATCGACTTTGGACTCTCGCGCGGATACGTGACAAGGAACCCTCCGCCACTGGAGCCACCCATTCTGGGGGGTGACAAGACTGTGCCCGAATTCGAATTTCCTGAAGACGGAGCGCCTCCCAAGCCATGCGATCCTTTTCCGGCTGATGTTTATTACCTCGGAAATATGATTCTTCAGGATTTCATTGAGGTATTCCGTCATTCCATTTGCTCGTAATGAAAACACTGACATGGAAGAAATTTTTACAGGGCTATCTTTCCTTAGACTACACCAATGGCAGATTGTACAGATCTGAGTTCATGATTGGTCTAGCAGAAGATATGGTGGCCAAGGATCCTGAAAAACGCCCCACAATGAACGAAGTTGTGGAATGTTTTGCAAAGATCCGCAAAAGGTTGAATTTCTGAAAATTGTGTTCCTGCGTCGTCAAGGTCGGCGGTTTTATTGATCCTAGCCGTCCTTTCAAGCATTGGTATTTGAGAATAGGATATATCCTATGATGTGTCCCTGCCATTCCATCACAGAATGTAACACGTATGTAGGGCCTGAAATGAGGATCGGCCGACCGCACCGGCTTCCAAAATTGAACCACACACCTAAGCGACCTCTGGCGCCATTACATAAAAGCCTATTTGGGGGGTTATTTCATGCTAGTAAAAGCCCCCTAAAAGGCCGTCGGAGGTGCGTAGGTCCCGGAGGTGTGGGGCTTCTATTATGTCATTTATTCCTTTTAGAGGCCTGTGAATTCCTCGCATCTCCCAGCATCTTCCCACCGTCCCTGCCGCCAGAGGCATCAGTGGTGGGCCTCCATCAGGGCCTCCACTGCAGTTTACCAGGGCTCCATTGCTCAATTACTTTGCAGGATATATACTTACCATGTTCTCTACCGTCTCAGGTCATTATATGCTGATTTCATGCCTCTGTGGGTGAATTACCATGCCATCAGATATGTGCAAATTCAATACTCGCCCGTTAAAAAAATACCAGATCAATCCTAGCCACAAGGAACACCGAAATCATTGAAATCCAGGCTAATTGATTATCCAGGGCATGAGATTCAGATTTCTGGGGCGATTGAATTACTCCGTCCTGTTGAATGTGGGGTCCCAATTTGGGTCCCTACAAAGAACGAATAAAAGAGACACTCCACTATACTGTTTATGTTGTTATCAGAGTTTTGATTTCCACTTTTTAGCTTTGAACACCTTGAATGTGTCTCGTCGGAGGTGCCAGAGGTGGTGGAGGCCTCTGTCGTTCTGCCATTCTGGTTGCAGAGACACTCCACTATATCGTTTATGTTGTTATCAGAGTTTTGATTTCCACTTTCTAGCTTTGAATACCTTGAATGCATCTCATCAGAGGCATCAGAGGTGGTGGAGGCCTCCATTGTTCAGCCATTCTGGTTGCAAATATCTTGAATCAGGGTATTGTACACTCTGTATCCTCCAATGTATCTATTGTGATGCTGTAGGATCTGAAATAAGTCACCTACTTCATTGACTTTAAACCTGCATCACCTCCATCAGGCACCTTCATCACCTCCATCGCTGAATACTTTTGTCTAGCACTCCATCCCACAATTCTGGGTCCTCCAAACACACTATTACTCCATGAGCTGAAGGGGCTGTCTTGGAAGCAGGATGTGTAAACCTTCCTAGAAGGTGCCGGAGGTGTGCTGTAGGCCTCCAGCACATACAGAAAAAAAAAATGGGACACATCTTCTGAGGCCTAAATATGACTCCCACCCTCAATCGAGCTTCAAGCTGGTCCACAGCTGTGGGTAGGAGACCACATCTTGCCGTTCAAATGGGCGGGTGCATGCCAGGCTGGGGATTGATGTCTAACCCAGCCTCTGTCGTCTCTGTTCTGTCCGCCTCCAATCTGGCCTCCATCAGCTCCATCCATGTGGTCCTCTGACTGTGTATCTCTGTCAAGATGCAGTATTTATTCGCCTGTACAACATCTAGTATTTCACATGATTTGGATAGCTGCATGGTTGAATTCTTGTGGCACTGGAGGTCTCCGGTCTCAATGCTACTGCACAATAAAATCAATTCTAGGGATTCGAGGGGCTGAGCTGCAACATTTGAGATATCCCAACTTGCTTGATGCCTCAGAATTTGAAGGCCTCCATCACCTCCGTTGTGCCAATCGGAGGCCTCCATCACACCTTCATTGAGGTTTATAAACACACTAGGCTATTTATTGTGCCTCCCAATCATTGGAACTATGAAAAAGCATCAGATGTTCAACATAGATGAAGTAGAACCAACAATTTCGCAATGTGGATGCTGTTATAACAGATTTCCGAGCCTCCCCCCTCTGAACATGTGGTGTAAACCTCGGAATAAGTATCAGCTACAGCTCAGATGCATAAAATAGACATCTCATGAGTTAAATGAGATCATCTTGCACCGGGAATATTTTTGCAAGTATTGAATTTGAAGTTCTACTGAAGTCGCCCAGATCCAATAATGAAACTTGGTTGACTTTCAGGTCATATTTGTGCACCCCAAAATATTTTCATACAAGGCAAGATCTAAGGATTCACCAGGGTCCGGGCATCATACAGCTATCATACCATGCCAGGTTCGTAATATTTGGTGCAGTATTGACCCCACAGGAAATGTTTTACATTGCACTAACCGTTATTCATGTTCTGATTGGCCAATCACTTTCGGCCTGGTCATACCCGAGGCGTTCAGAAGGTGCCTCTGCAGAGTAATCTGACCCTCAACCAAGACCATCTTTTGGATTCTTCAAATTGGAAGGATGCCGGAGGTGCTGTCGGAGGCTGACAGAGGTCATGCCGGAGGCTGCCGAAGGTGGGACCCCACATTCAACAGGTCGGAGTAATTCAATCGCCCCAGAAATCTGAATCTCATGCCCTGGATAATCAATTAAGCCTGGATTTCAATGATTTCGGTGTTCCTTGTGGCTAGGATTGATCTGGTATTTTTTTAACAGGCGAGTATTGAATTTGCACATATCTGATGGCATGGTAATTCACCCACAGAGGCATGAAATCAGCATATAATGACCTGAGACAGTAGAGAACACGGTAAGTATATATCCTACAAAGTAATTGAGCAATGGAGCCCTGGTAAACTGCAGTGGAGGCCCTGATGGAGGCCCACCACTGATGCCTCTGGCGGCAAGGACGGTGGGAAGATGCTGGGAGATGCGAGGAACTCACAGGCCTCTAAAAGGAATAAATGACATAATAGAAGCCCCACACCTCCGGGACCTACGCACCTCCGATGGCCTTTTAGGGGGTTTTTACTAGCATGAAATAACCCCCCAAATAGGCTTTTATGTAATGGCGCCGGAGGTCGCTTAGGTGCACCTACAAGTCACGTGTTTCATGTTCAATTTTATCTTTCGTTTTGCTTTCATTATCTTTCCAAGTGTGAGACTATGTACACATCCACAGCATCGCTTACTTTGACCTCATAAATTTTGCGGTCCTGGTATGATCCCTGGTTTAAGCCTGGTTTGCTGTCCCTTGGCCACACTGTGGGTCCACCAGTGTCTGCGTACAGTATCCCATTTAGGATGTGAATCATGCGTCCACCGCAATTTGACCGCAAGTTCACTAGCCAAATGTCCGACGATTCCCATAGCCTAAAGCCCAAGCAACTTGTTAGTCCAGAGTACCAGGCACAATTTGCTTCCATCTACGGGTCCCGTACGACGGGTAGCCGGCCCGTCCCGTCAGGATCCCAGTTTTTTTTCGACGGCCGGTGACGGGACAGATTTCTGGAACGACGGCCGTCAAAACAACGGCCGTTGACGGACAGCGGCGGGTGTACGGGTATCATAATTTAGACTCCACAGCTCTCCACAGCTATGCGGAGAAGCAAGGAAAGATCTGCATAATTACCAGAACGGATTGCGGCAATCATAACGGCGATCGATGCTGGGCATCAATCAACACATCTCCTTGTACTGCTCCTGGTGTGCCTCTGGTGGACTGACATGTTAACCAGATTGTATGGGTAACAATAAAACTGCTGCTTTTCTCCCTTCCATACAGTGCCAGTCACCACTTCTCTGCACGTGCTTTTCATGGTCACAGATTTTTTTTGTGATTTATTTCTGATTTTCTGAGCCACGAAACCTGCCAAAAGAATGCGATTGAGCACAAAAACTCATTTTTTCCCACGGTGTTTCACTTTTTCGAGGTCCGAGAAAAATAAAATGGTACCCACAGGCCTTTGTTTGCATGGAAACAGTCCACACTTCACTCCAGAGTGTTGAAATCATGTTTGTATGTTACTGTACCTCACCCTGAGGTCCTTTTGGCCCGGCAAAGAACATTCTTCTCAGCAAATCCCGACTTACATGTGATCATCGGCTTCCCGATAAGGGGAATTGATCGGATCACTAAGCCTAACCCTAGGTTTGTTTCACTTTTTCGTTGCTGAAAAAGTGAAACCTTTCCTGAACGGCTAACCAAGCACAACATGTACTCTTTGCCATCCATTTGAGTGTTTCCTGCTGCTTTTAGAGCAACTGATGATGTACACATAATGTTATAAGCAAAACAAAATTTGGACTTGTTTACTGCCAAAAGCGGAACCGTGATGTGATGCCGTGCACTGTATACAATCCTCATCCTGTCGGCAATATTCAGTTTGGCTAGCTTTCGCTGCAGCATGAATCAATATTTACACCAATGCCAGCAGGACTCCGTTCGGGCGGCTGTCCCCCCACCAGTTCAAACCACTTCACGTATCCAGTCCTCCCATCAAAATGATTTTACTTAGAGGTACAGTTGCTAAATGGGCTCCGGAACATGCGGAAATAAATTATGAATAGAGAACTAGGGAAAGGAGATGAGCAGATTCTGTTTGCATATTTGGATTTTACGACCTCGAAAGCATAAGTTACATCTGCGTCCGAATTTTTGAGGTCACTTGACCACTGGTAAAACAGCAGTTTCGGCAATTAGTGAATTTCGACAAAATTACCAGTTCCGGAACATCACTCTTTTCGGGGTTCAACCGATCTTTCTTTCACAAAAACCCACCGAAGGCCCCCCAGAGTGGTGCATCCAAGAATCCCAGGACTTCCACACAGTCGATTCAAGGCACCAGTGGCAAATAATCACTGCAACATTTGGCTATGATGTGAACAAGCTGCTTTGAATGGCCTTTTGGATATATTGGTTTTTCATGTGACAACGGACAACAATGCTGGCATGATATATGGTAGGAATATATAAGCCACCTTCTAGATTAATGACAAAAATTCCTGTGGACAGAACCTACGGCCTGAACTGGGAATGCAGATTGTTCTGGAACCCATTTAGCGACTGTACCGTGTGCAGCGTCGAGTTGCATTTGATGAACTTCGTGATTACTGTATTTTTTTATTCAATTCGACCGTCACGTGTCACTCCCCCCTTGGTCGATGGCGAACATTGGAATTTTGTCACGCATCACACGCCCTCTGGTCGAACACATTTTGTGTCACGCGGCCCTCGAAATTAAAAATACAGTATTCACCTCCCCTTAGTGATGTAACACTAGACTCTGACATAAGTCGGTGAACGGCTTGCAGTGAGAATGATGGAATATCAATCAATCAATCAATCTATTGCTCCCTCCGTCCAACAATCTTCCGACAACTTTGTGGGCCTCCGAACGCAAACATATATTGTCAATGTCGTCCAATCAGACTTTACACAAGAATGGAAGGCCAGGGCAATGGAATTGCCGGTCTGTGTTTGAACACAAGGCGAGCCTGACGAATCCAATGAGCGGTGGATCCAAAAATACCAATCAAAGGGTTTTCTCCCTCCTCTGAAAATCACGAACGCAGTTTCCACTGGCTTAGGCCCGCCGTGATTTCAGAGAAGTGGTTGACAACGTCGCCCATGCTAGGTCTTTTGGCCGGGTCTCCGCTCGTCATGTCGGCTACAAGACCGTCTAGAAAATGAAACCCTCCATTTTGGGGTTGTTGACAGAGCCCTATGCAGAATCAAACACAAAACCTCAAAAGAAATCATAATCTGCCATACCTGGCTCAGCCTTTGTCGAATCATATTGCCCAGACACCAGACATCCACAGTAAACGGGTCGCACAATCCGTCTTCGAAACGGAACTCGGGGATGGGCCCCGCTATAGCGGGGTACAATTAGAGGAGGCCCCTTCATCAGATCGTGCTCTCCAGACAGGTCAAAGTTGATCCAGTAGTATTTCACTGGGTTCCGAGTGCGAGCCGAATACTGCGCATCAGCAGTAAATTCGTGCGTATGACTTGGGCTGAAAGGGTGAACACTTGAAATCTGAATGGGCGCCGAGTCCATCAGAATATTGTTCCATTTGCAGTCTCTGGATACAAAGCTGAGCGCGGTATGGGCATGCACGTCGCGCCACGTATCCGTGCCAAACATTATGACTGTGCATAAAATGCAGGCCATATCCAGGAGGTTAGAATATCTTTCCCATGAACGTAAAACAAATCCGCGAAGAACCTCGAGAATTTGGGTAAGGAAATCCACCGCTTCGCCAATAGTCGTGAAGGAGGGTAGTTCCAAGCGAACAGGAGGGGAACTACCATAAGTGCGGTGTTTTCGACATCGGGGACCCTGAGGATCTCCAAGAGCGGAATACAGTGATTCTTGGGGTTCGAAGCTAATGGCTCTGCAGTGAATTCTTGAATAATCTACATCTCGAAGTCCGGGCGGACATCTGGATCAGGAAGGGCGATTACTTTCCGCTTAAATAGGATCGGTATACCGTCGGAGGTCCGAATCCCGTCAAGTACGCTCCTGGCCTGAGCACAAATCAGTCCAAGGCTGTTCCGAATTGGACGCTGGCTGTTAGCACTCGTATCGGTGGTGTGACCATATCTTCAACTTCGGTAGAAAACCCAATATTCCTCCTCCACGAAAGAGCCCAGTCCGGCTGGTAGCAAGGGTGTAGTATGTAACCAAGTTCTTTGAACTAAGAAGAGTGGTCGCGCCAGAAGACTTCATAGCCGACCAACCGATTCCCGGCTATACTCGGTCCAGCAGAGCCGTAGATAGGGCTGCACACCGACCCGGCGCCGGGCACGGCTGTCGTTTCGACGGGTATCGAACGGGCAAACCCGTCCCGTTGCCGTCCCGTTGTGGGGTCTGGCAAAATCTCTAGGGACGGGACGGGCGATGGGACAGCCGTCGACGGGTGGACGTTAATTGACGGACACTCGGTAAATCCAAAAACAACCTTGAGCAGAAATAAATACACGAAAAATTGTATGAATTCAAAAAAAAGTACGTGGTCGTTTGAATATATTAGGTATCCCCGAGAGTCTCCTTCACTGCATTGCGAATAAGACGGTGGCGCAGCTTGACCATCATCAAAGTTCTGATGGTATCCGGATTGAAACTTGCCGGAGGGAAATGGTATCGCGCCCTCCCGAGAAAATTGTTCGACAGCGATGGCAGAGTCTGAAGATGGGAATCAGCGATTTGACAAGATCACCAGGATCATCAGGATGTCAAGGGCAAGGCGGAAGAGGTTAGGAAACTGTGCCTTGCGGGCATACCACCACTGAACTGGATCGCAAGTCAAAAAGCCCTCGCGAGGAAGGAGGCAATACTGTATTTTTTCATTCAATCCGACCAGGGGGGTGACATGTGACTCAAATTACCGATTCGACCATTCGACCACGGCCGAAATTTCGCGTGACAGATGGAAAATTTCGACCACCGGAACGAAAATTTTCAATTTTACATGTCGCGGACATGATTTTGGGCAATTTCGAGGGCCGCGTGATTCAAAATGCCTTCGACCAGAGGGTGGGTGATGCGTGACAAAATACCGATATTCGCCATCGACCAAGGGGGGAGTGACATGTGACGGTCAATTGAATGAAAAAATACAGTACTCTCGCCAGGTTGCCAACGGGCAGGTGTATGTATGGTGGCTATAGCTATTGTTATGGTCTTTGTTCTGAGCCTTGTACTGCGCAGGCGAGCCCTCATCGGGACACAAGCGTACGCGTTAGTTTATTGTTCCATCTCAATTTAAGATCACTAACGGAGGTGGTTATGCTCCATTCCCTATCGTCTCGGGAACATGATCAAATTTTAATTTCTTGGTGTAAGCCCTTTTTCGTTTTGAATTTGGCATAATACACAATCAATATTTCCAGGATGTCTCGGAAGAGGACGAACGTGGAGATAGTCCGAGGTACAATGCCAGGATTCCAGTTCGTGAGATCCTTGGTGGAAGACATGACCGACACGCAACGCTCTAACATGGACGAGGTCGTTGAACGCTTCGTGAAGATCCGCAAGGACTTCATATATCTTCCGGCACGTGCCATCCCCATTCCATTCCTGGATCCGGAGGTTTCCAGGTCTGAAATCGGTAATTGTCCGTCTTACACTCGATCACACCGTCTTTTCCCACGACTTGTTTGGTCCTGTGTCATGTATCTTGCCGTAACCATCCATTCCGAATCGGGCCCGTGCCCAATTCTTTTTAATTCTTGCACCCACTGGACGACGGCTCTCGGCTTGCTCTATGCCGTGTCTCCTTACTCGTATTTATATGAACGACCCTCACCGCCTCTTCCGCTGGACGGCCCTATCATTTTACAAGCACGACGTCAGGAGCTCTGCGCACCCTGCCACAATCACAAGTCTCAACACTTCTCAGCATGGTTGCCATTGCAACATGTTGCATCACCGACAATTCTGGGAGTCTCCTTGCTTGAGTCTCACTCATAATGTTTCTCCTCACCTCCGACTGTCTCTCCTTCATCTACTCTGCTGTTCTCATAATATATTGGGCTTCAGAGACCTTATGTGTGCTCTTTTGTGTCTCGTTCCATGTCCCCTCCTATCTACCCTTCCACTTGCATTCCTTTGTATTGAACATCTTCTTTGCTGCCGCCAATATATTGTGCGGCTGGAGGCGGAAAAGCCAACTCACTGTGATGGGAGGCTGCAGTCCGGAACACACTTTCTTGCCTTCCATTCTGCTCCTCGAAGCTTTTGCACATTGTACGATGGCACCCCCAGGCATATCCCATCTCTCATTTATTCCAAGGCCGCAGTTCAACGGTGGCACGAAAAAGAATGCCAGAGTATCCCGATTTTCGATTCCCTTAATGCCACAGTGTGCCCGGAGGTGGAAACCCAGAGACCGAAACATATTCATCTCCATTTATCATTTCTTTAATCCTACACTTGGTCCCAGAGGTGGAACAATTTTCCATTCCTTTAATGCCACGGTGTGCCTGGAGGTGGAAACCCATACACTGAGACATAGTAACTAGCTGAACATCTCCATTGTTTATTTCGTTGATGCCATGCCTCAAGTAAGTGTGCCCGGAGGTGGAAAGCCACTGCCATACTTTTCACGACCAGTCACTGACTCAGTCGACATAACACGTGAACGGAGGATCCAGGTGTGCCCGGAGGGCATTAGTATCGTTAAAAAATTAGGAATAATACATCTTGCTCCGCGTTCTGGTTCAAGTTGAAATCGTGGAAAATATGGTTTTACTGAATCTGCATAACAATACAGTCTGGTTGGTCATATCTAAAGGACTTCCTCGAACGACAGCTTCCGCATTCGGATTTTAATGGTTGTTTGGCTATCGGGTGAGATCCAAATAAATCGGCGGCCGGCAGGCCACCATTTTGTTCCCGTCCAAATTCGCCGATTGCCCCTGCGGCGCGGTCCTTTATCCGCCTGCGTCAACCGTGCGAGGGATCTGACGCTCGTATCCTCACGATGGACGGTGCTCCTCATTCCGGCCGGACTATAGACATCGAGCTAGGTGGCCAGGAAGTCATCACAATTGACCTGGATGTGCTCGACCCCGTGGACGAAGTTCTAGACCTATTGGCCGACCCACAGTGCAAGGCAAAAGCATGGGTGTGGACGGTCGTTGCTACCGAGTTCTGGCGAAGGGGCTCTCTTGAAGCAGCGGAGAAAGTCGCGACCATGGCTGTCCATGGTACGCTTCTGTGCACGACAGTTTCCGCGAAACATGTTGATTTTCGTTCTTAGTTTTCAAAGAGGTTCGCAACGAAGGGGCCCTCGGACCAATTTACTCCCTGCTGGCCAACATAAAGATTGCACACGCAAGCAAGGCGCCGAAGATGATACTATCTGACGCCCGTGAGCATACTTCCTGTAAATTTTACAATCCTTACAATGGCGACTAGGGCAGGACGTTATGAAGGACCACCAGATCAAGGCAGACTACTATAAGGATGCTGCCATTTTTCTGAATTTGGGCGCTAAAACAGGCTACGATGACCATTTGGCTTTCTTAACGCGAGGTTTGATCACTCAATGTAGTCGCCGTATATCCCTCTCTCACAATCGATTCCAGGCATTCACCAGCTAGCTACTCGGGCGATGACCGATGCAATCGCTTCTTTCAATGGCGTGCTGGAGCGAAAACCGACGAATTTAATAGCTCTGATTGGAAAGGTGGGGAAGCATTTCTCCCTTGTACCATACTCTGACGCTACTGTGTTCTAAAGGGCCGGATATTATATGCTCAACGAAATTTCCCTGAGTCCCTCAAGACTTTTCGCAAGGTGCTTGAGCTGAATCCTCGGTGTCTACCTGACCCGCGTATCGGCATTGGGTTGTGTCTTTGGGCCCTCGGGCACAAGGCAAAAGCGAAGGCTGCTTGGCAAAGAAGCCTCGATGTAGTGCGTTGGTGTCCTCCCCATTCGCACCCACAGACATACTAACGGCTACCAGAATCCGACTGAGTGGCCGGCGCAACTTCTCCTCGGTTTGGAGGCCATAAACGCCAGCAAAAACGACGCCAGTTCGGAAGGAGAGCGGACCAAATCTTATACGACGGGCACGCGCATGATAGAGCGCGCCTTCAAGGCGAATCAAAAGAGCGCCGCCGCCGCGAACGCTCTTTGCGAGCTATTCCTCCGCAAGGGCAGCCATGACCGGGTGAGTCGCCTTCGCCCTCTCTCGTCCTTCTATCGATCTGACGCGGACAGGCCTTGAAACTCGCGGAGCGCACTATCCAGTTCGCAGACACCCTGACCGTCCTCACGGAAGGTTACATCAGGGCGGGTCGGGTGTCGCACGCGGAGGGGTCAATTCCCCAAGCCACGAAGTACTACTCGTCCGCAACGGAAGGCCAGCCCAAGCATGTCATCGGAGCGATCGGGCTTGCTCAAATGCAAATGCAAAACGGCTCGTCCATTGTCCGGCATCTAATGTGGCTGCTTACTCACGCTCTGCGACAGACGAAATGGCTGCCGCCATCCATACGCTGGATACTCTCCTGCAGGCACCAAATCCGCAATCATCCCTGGAAGCCACCGTGATGCTGGCGTCACTCCGCGCGTATCCGCGCCCGGGAGTATCCAGTTCCGACGTTGCGCAGGAGCGGGCGAAGGCACGAGAGCTGTTCGACCGCGTTGTCAAGGTCCTGGAGGTCGAGGACGCTCGCGCGAACGGCCACGATCCGAGCCGAGTCTCGCAAAGTAT
Organism: Mycena rosella; assembly: GCA_029378255.1. Taxonomy (NCBI): domain Eukaryota; kingdom Fungi; phylum Basidiomycota; class Agaricomycetes; order Agaricales; family Mycenaceae; genus Mycena; species Mycena rosella. The sequence continues at coordinate 64,627 of JARKIE010000284.1, forward strand.
TGGCGCCGATATGGACATGCACGCGGAGATTGCACGGCTGTGGCAGGGGGAGAACCTGGATCGCGTGCGCAAGTCGCTCGAGGCGGCGCTGCGCATCAGCGAGGCTTCTGGGCAGCCGGATCCCAGAATCCTCAATAACCTCGGAGCTTTGCAGCAGCTCGATGGGAACCTGGCGAACGCACGGGATCGGTACGAAAGTGCGCTGACCTCTACGTCGACGTTGGGTTCCGACGTCGCAGAGGCGATGTCGACTTCGATCTTGTACAACCTTGCCCGGGTGTATGAGGAAGAAGGGCGGGACGATTTAGCCAAGGATGCGTACGAGAAACTACTCTTGCGGCATCCGGAGTACGTAGATGGTATGTCGATAGTGTCTCCTGCGCCGTCCCACTAACCGGTGTTATAGCCAAGATTCGGCAAGCGCAGATGCTGGCCAATTTAAATCGACACAACGACGCACACGAGCTGCTGAAACAGGCCCTCGCTGCCCAGAACTCCAACCTTAACGTCCGCGCGTACTATACGTACTTCCTCATCCAGGCCAATCTACCCAAACCGGCCAAAGACTTTGTCTTCGCCACCCTCAAAGACCACGACAAACACGACGTCTACTCCTTATGTTCTGCCGGGTGGATCATGTACCACCAGTCTCGAGAAAGCCGGGACACTAGCTCGAAAGGGACGGAGGAGCGGCGGCGGGGCTTCCAGCGGTCCGCCGAGTTTTACGAGAAGGCGCTGCAGCTCGACCCGCTCTGCGCCTTCGCTGCGCAGGGGCTTGCCATCGTCACGGCTGAAGACAGCCTTGGAGCGTTGAGCGGTGTCGCCCCCGCGGGCTCCAGTGCGGACGAGGCGCAGAAGCGGCTCAAGAACGCGCGCGAGGCGTTGGACGTCTTTGCGAAAGTGCGCGAGTCGATAAACGACGGAAGCGTCTATTTCAATATGGGCCATTGTTACTACGCCCGCGACGAGTTCGATCGGGCCATCGAGAGTGTCAGTCTATATGTCCAATTTGTTTGGCTGCGAAGCTGATCCTTTGACAGTACGAAACAGCATCCACGCGGTTTTACGCGGGCCATAACGTCCCTGTCCTGCTGTGTCTCTGTCGGTCATGGTATGCGAAAGCTACCAAGGACCAGTCGTTCCTTGCGATGACTACCGCTCTGCGGTATGCCCAGATGGTAAATCTACTCCCTCTGTGTCTATTTCTGCATTGTGCTAATATTGCGACTAGGCTCTGCACATCCAGCCGAATGACAAGGCGGTAGTGTATAATATTGCGATGATACAGCAAAAGTCGGCGGAGATGCTGTTCAGCTTACCCACGACGAAGCGTACGCTGAAGGATCTGAAGAGGTCCATCGAGCAGGCCAACAACGCGCAGAAGTACGTCCGCTCCGCTGATAATAATTGTTTCTTACCCCGCGTCCCGTTACAGGCTGTTTGCGTCGCTTGCGTCGGACAAGGCATCGATGGTCCCGTACAGCCGCGAGATTGCGGACCAACGGAGAAAATACGGGGATAACATGCTGCGGAAGAGCGAGGAGCACCTCGCGACGCAGAAGCAGTACGAGAGTGAGGTCCAGGCCAAGCTCGACACCGCGCGGCAGAAGCGGTTGGAGGAGCGGGAGCGCCAAGGGGCGTTGGAGGTGCGTCTTTCTATTTCGGGTGGACGGCGTTGGGTGCTGACGTTGCACAGCGAGAGCGGATGGAGGAGCTGCGGAAGGAGGCGGAGACGCTCGCCGAGCAGCGGAAACTGGCCCGTGAGCAGGCTCTGGAGTGGACGCGGGAGGTGCGGATGGAGAGCGACGAGGAGAAGGAGCGCAAGCCCAAGAAGGCACGGAAGCAGAAGGCGGACGGGAGCGGTGACGAGGCGGAGCCAAAGAAGAAGCGGCGGGGCAAGCTAAAACGGGGCGGGGACCAGGAGGAGGGGACGGAGGAGCCTGCAGCGGTCTTCAGCGACGACGAGGATGTGGAACGACCTAAGAAGGTATGTTGTCGTTGTCTTGCTGACGCTCGAGGCTCACATAACTTCCTTCTTCCAGCGAGTGACGAAAAAACGGGTAATTCGCGACGACGATGACGAGGAGGTTGTGGGACCGCGCAAAAAGCAATTGTGCGTATCCTGCCCGCTTTGCTGTTGTCTTCGTGCTGACGGGCTCTCAGCAAGAGTAAGGAGATGCTCTCGGACACTGACGACGAGATGTCGTAACATTACGCTTTCCTTGTTTTCAATGTATCTGTATTGCTATTGTAATTGTCTGATCGGTTCATCCGGACCTCGGTGAGCCAAACTCGACATTATATCATATACTCTACGTAGGAATTAACAGCAAGCGACAGCCACCGGGATTGCCGTGATGTCGGTGGGAGGAGCCACACTTGAAGGAGTAGAGACAAAGAGTGCTGCTAAGCTCTGGATCAATGCCAGCTCAGGCGCTTGTGGGACCGTCCCAGCGTCCAAGGGCTTCGCCGCCTGCGCCGTGCTCAGACTGACTATCAACAGCGCCAACGCCACTTCATTCGGATGACAGGTCGTCTCCGTGCCGGTGGCGGGCGCCTTTGCCTGTGCGTCGACGATGCCCTGTGAGAGCCCGGCGATGAGCGCGGACATGTCGCGCGGGGAAGGGTTGAGCTGCGAGACGAGGGCCGTGCAGGAGCAAGGAGGCGCGGCGCGTGTGCTGGCGAGCAGATTCGTAGCCGCGAGAGTGGTCGCTGTCGGGCTGGTGGGCGGGTTTCGGAGTGTCCATTGGCTGCTGCGGCTCGACGTGTCGCCTATTGTGGGTTATGAGTGAAGACGTCAAGACTACCCAACAGCACTGACTGTTCAGGTCCTCTGCCTCGGGCAGAGGAAGGCCAATGATCGGGCCTAGGACCGTCGCTGTTTTGGTCGCGGTCCTGGTCAGAGTGCGTTGCTTGCCTGAAACGAAACAAAAATAAGCGGCGGTGCTAGTAACCCCGGGTAAACCAACCTCCGAAGAGTCCTCTGAATCTGGCGTTTGTCGCGATCCTCTACGAAGATCCGGTCGGTTACCAAGTACACAAGTGTGAGAAGAGCTCATAGGATGGCGTGGACCGTCATGCGCTTTGCCCTGGCCTTAACTAGGAACGCTCATTTGATAGCGCGGAACCCCTAGGGTGCCGCCGACTCCAGTGTCGCCTCGTTTTTCCGAACCCTGAGATAGCGCTAATCAGACGGCACTGGCATCTAGGCGAACGTAGCACCTACGTTAAGAAGTCGCGGTTTAGGCTGGCGAGCTCGTCCTGCGTGGGTGCGCTCTTGCATTTGCCTACGATACTGACGACGTCCGCGAGGTCGCCTTCCGTCGCCTCGAGCGCGGCCGGCACTGAGACGTATATGTTCCGGTATGCGTGCAGAAGCGCAGTCCTGATTAGTTGCAGCACTGCTGCAACGTCGACATTGTACATGTCGGATGTCCGAGAAAAATTGAAGGGAGATGGGGTTTGTTAGTCATGGATTCCAGACTCGCCGAAGAACCATTTTTATACTGAATCTTCCATCCCAGTTGGAGACTGGAGAACAAGGGCGGAGACCTTTGAATTGATCGTATCCAAATAGATAGGGCCCTCCGGGCAGCCCTGGTTCCTTCTCTGGCTGAGATACCATATTAATGTCGTGCCACCCTTAGCCGCTCGTCGCCGACCTCCGGTCGCTCCTCGCGGCACACGCGGCGCATGATCTCGACTCGGAAATTGGTTGAGTAAAATAATGAGAGTGTTTTAAAGGATGATTTGTATGGGAGTCGAACGAGCGACCAACGAGTGACTGCTTGATGACATGCTTAGTTACCGTTGCTGATTTGACATGCTTACAAACTACAGACAGACATAAGTCGTAAAAAGGACAGACAGATAAGCTCTTTACTGATCTGAGACCTGGAACCGGTAAACCGGAACCAGGAATTAAAACAATGTAGTCCAGGAAGAGTATGATAAGCGACCAGTATGATAAGCGACCAAAAACAATAGTCTTGTGGGCACAAGATCTTATCCTTTCTACAATAAATGGGTGTGGTGTGGGCGCAGTGAGGCAATTGCTGGAGCGGCTGGTCCCAATGGTTCACGTTGTCGAACCTATTCCAACAGAAAGAGGGAACAGGAGGCTTAAGAAGCTGATTCAGAGCTAAGGTCACCGATGGAGCCTGCAGTCACAGCAGAAATGCGAAGATTTCAGGGCAGCCGGAAATGTTTCTGAAACATATAATTTAGGTATCAACTTTAGTGGGCCTGAAAACATACCCGAAACTTCAAATTTCCGCGCGACCTAAGTTGAAGCCGAAACTAGCCGATTCGGGTATATTTTCGGCACACCTGAAATGTTTTATTTCAGACATCATTTAGGCCCGGCTGATGCTGCTTCTGAAACTATAGGTTTCAGTAGCAGTTTCAACCAGGCCTAAACTTATTGTTTCGGCAGCTCCGGAACTGCCACCAAGAACAATAAGTTTCGGCTTATTGTTTCGGGTGCACTGAAGCCGAATCTAGGCCGGTCTGGACCGCTCTAGGCCTAGTTTCGGTGGTCCCGAATCAGGTGCCGAAACTTATTGTTTCGAAAGCGGTTCCAGAGCTGCCGAAACAATAAGTTTAAGGCATGCTGAAACTGCTACTGAAACCTATAGTTTCAGAAGCAGCTTCAGCTGGGCTTAAACAGCATCCGAAATGAAAAATTTCAGGTGTGCTGAAACCATACCCAAATCGGCTAGTTTCGGCTTCAACTTAGGTCGCACGGAAACTTGAAGTTTGGGGTACGTTTTCAGGCCCACTGAAGTTGATACCTAAATTATATATTTCAGAAACATTTCCGGCTGCTCTGAAATCTCCACATTTCCGCTGTGAGTGCCAGGGTTACGGATTGGGACGGATCAAGAGAGATCAGATCAAAGGCCTCAGTATTTGCCGGGGTCTGTGCGTCAACTTCAAAGTGGCCGAGCTGGATTTGGGCGGCCTAGCACAATAAATTGACAAATACGTAGCTCAGTTGTTTGAAGATTCAGTACGGCACCACATAAAATAAATCCAATTTTGAGACACCAATGCTGACATCAGCACACCTGGATTTTGGCCCTAGCGGCCAGAGTCATACCCACCTTCGTCACTTCGTCACTTCGCTTAAGTTTGCAAAGTTTCGTGACTTTGATGGAAAGTTCTGAAGCTTCGTCACTTTGGTGAGTTTCTAAGAAAGTTCGTGAGATGTACAACTCACACAAATCAAACGCATCAATCCGACGATCATTTCCTCCTCCGCCGTTTTTTTCATATAGATACCTTGGCCTAACACTAACCACTAACTCTAACCCCTAACCTCTAACCCCTAACCACTAACCTCTAACCACTAGCCTCTAACCATAACCAGCTAACCCAAAACACTAACCTCCAACCTCTAACCAGCTAGCCCAAACCTAACCAGCCAATCTCGGCAAGCTGTTGATACCCATCACTCCGTGATGTGCCGAGGAGTCGCCGCCTGACAAGCCCGGTTTACTAACTCACGAACTTTCATAGAAAGCTATCAAAATCACGAACTTTCACGAATTCCCATCAAAGTTACAAAGTTTCGCAAACCTAAGCGAAGTGACGAAGTGACGAAAATGGTGTGGACTCTAGCGGCCATAGTGCCATAGTCCAGTATAGTGCTCCATAGGCAAAATTTAGTGGGATTTGGGCACTACATAGCACCATGTGGTGTTATATAGTGCTATGTAGTTGATGCGATAAACTATGGTAACCAGTTGTAAAATACTCCTTCTTTACTGAAGAACCACACACCTACTATATAAAATAACCACACTCTGAATTAAATAAACCTAGCACCAAGGTACACTATTCACAACGACAGAAAAATTCCCTATAGACATACAATTCTAAACTAGCCCGGGTTACCACCTTGCTTGGCAGTTTACCAAACTGCAGTCCACATCACGGTAGGCATCAACAATCTTTCCCCTCTGCAGGTGGTTTGTGTCAAGCTTTATCATCATAGACAGAGCAGATAGTTCTCCCTGAGAGGCTCCTGCCATCTTCATGGTGCCGCCAGGCAATTTTGTCTGCTACGCTCCAGCTGGGCATGTAAGACTTGTTTAGAGTCTGCAAAAGGGGAATCATTGTACGCTTTCCCTGGTGGGAGATAAGGCTTGCAAAGTGGTTGCCTGCTGGCAATGACCCTGTTCTTCGGTCTGATAGCTTGAGAATAGGGGATAGAATGACAGCTTCTTAGCTCTAGGCCCGTATTTGATAGTGTAACAAAATATGGAGTCACCTAGTGTGCAGTGCCACATCTCGGAGCATATCAATGAGTATGGCTTGGGCCGCTTGGCACGGAGGTGAAGACTTGAGAGTGTAATGTTTTTGAGTACCGCCTAGTGTCTAGTGCCTCTTCCTGGAGAGACTCAACAGGTAAGGCTTCCCAGAGAGACTCAACAAGGAATTGGAGGGGCACAATGGTGGTTGGTTGATAAGAGGGATGATCACATGTGATATGAGAATACATGTGACTTGTAGCTAAAGAGTAACTAAAATAGGAAAACCATTCCTCCTAGGGCACCCAGCACCAGGCCTGAACTGAGATCGGAGCATGTAGCCCCGGTCCACCAACCAAGCTTGGTGGATGTGCCAGAATTTTTCAGGGGGGCTGAGCTCATCGGAAACACCCTCAAGCAAAGCAGGGGATGAAAGGATTTCCGACTCTGCTGCAACCATTGGACTGTGTTGCATCCTCACAGTGTGGGTCCACCATTGCAGATGTTTTGTTCCTTCCCATCACCAGGGTTCAGCCAGAAATGTCAGTTAATTAGTGTGATGCCGTGTTTTGGATGTAATTATCTGAATATATTTACTTGTAATTATCTCACAGTGACACTTGGAAGCAATTTGGAAGATGAAGTTGAACATAGAATACGTGACTTATGGTTCAATTTTGGAAGCCAGCATAGTGGGCTGATCGTTGTTGCTATACACCTTGTTGTTTTGAGTGTCTTTCTTTCCCTTCCACATGGACACGGTTTCATCTCCAGAGCGAATTTGTCTTGAAAAATCGGACTCCGAGCCCAAGCAGCAACCCGGAGAACTCTGCAGAAGAGAGATTTTCTGGTGTGACCACCAAATCTGGTTGGAGGAATGTGGTTACATACTGTGGTCGTGTTATAAGCCAGGCTGGGTTCCATCCTGGCGAGGAACGGACAAGGACTGGTCCGAGACTTTTGATGGTGAGATAAATGTAAGCCATTGCAGTGTTCTTAAGGGTAGTCTGCATTCACTCGTAGATAGGGCTAATGCTTGGTGCGGTCCGAATCAGGGACAAGGCTGATGTCGCACTCAAGCTCCTACAAAAGAGTGAACATGATCAGCTTCAAGAAAACATCTGCACCGTCTCGAATGTGGAGGGTGTTGATGATTGGAGGGTACCAATGATCACCACCCTATGCAGGATCATGAGCACAGAACCAGACTTAGGGGTGATGGCCGTGGCACAGCCCAGCAAACTCACACTTATTTTATTTTTTATTTTTTTCCGGGCCTTGCCTTGCCAGATTACTGCATGGTTGATTTTTAAATGTTAAATTTTTTTTTGACCTAGTGACTATGATTGCAGTGAACCCGGCCCTATATGTTGTGATCCTGTGCATATCTCATATCATTTGCCCTTACCTGCTCATGTGTTTTGTGGCTCCATCCACAATAATCTAGATTTCCAGTCTCAAAGGAGTGGTGGTGGAACCATGGCATTGAATTTATAGTAGCACTTGTGAACATTGTGAACCAAAGTCTTCGAAGGTACAGAACAGTGGCAACATGTGTGCTCTAAATAATAATTCTCACAAGATACAAATGTTACGTAGATGCCCAGATATTTTCAGGTTCAAAGGAGTGGTGGTGGCAGCAAGGCACTGCATTAAATTACAAGGAGTGCACGTGAGTATATCGTGATGGCTAAATGAGGACGTTGAATACATGGACCTGGTGTAATTTCTGCATCCCAAACATCAAGTCTCACAGCATATAAATGTTACATAGATGCTCGAATATTTTCAGGCTCAAAGGAACGGTGAGTAGGTGCAAAAATAAATAAGTGACACCTTGGAGAATCGAACACAGACGAAGATAGACTCGCTGATTATGAATACAAAGCACAGCCACTAATTGTTCACAAAGAATGAAGCCAAGTTAAAGGACCGCCACTAAAAGTTATTCAACACAGCCACTAGTATTCCTAGCACAGCCCCTAAAATCTTTACAAACTTAGATTGGGGGCATTTCCAACTAGACTGCGAAAACATGGATTCAATTGATTAATAAAACAATTACATAAGTACTCGTAATCTGGAGATGTGCAACTCACTGAAATACCGAGACCATCCTCAAAGTCCCACCAGTGTTTGTCTGTTCCCAGCCAAGAAGGGACCCAGCCAAGTCTGTACCGAGGTCTAAGCATGCAGCTTTGATTTTTCAACCAAACCTGGTGGTCGCGCCAGAATAGCTCGCCCGCGGTGAGCTCATCATCTTTGCCCTCGGCCGCAGCTGACGCAGAAGGGCGAATCAAGTGGTCCTCCATCTCCATTGCAACGTCAGGTTTTGTTGTAGGTCTAACGTTGTGATGCAGACTGCGGTTGTCACGATTTGACCCCAATCTAATCGCTCCAACACCGATCAATGAGCACGTGACCCCAGGGCTTGTTGCACGAGCGCTTCACACCGATGGCATAACGTGGGAGGACTTTGCTGGCTAAAGATCACATGGCAACAGAACACAATAGTCGTTTCCATGGACTATATTTAGTATTAACACTTGACACTTGACATCTCCGATCACGATTCGCCTGGTAACCTCATTGTATTATATACTTAGCTACTTAAGTTCACACGGTTCAACAAACAGTATAAGTAGAGTAGCTATTCACTTGTAGTTCTTTAGTCTTTTATTCAATCATCTTTTCGAGACATCTACCTGCACTTCCCAATCCACTCTCTTGTAGAGTTGGACGCAAGGTCTTGACTGTGACATAATAAAAGACTCACCTTCTTACCCTCGTACCGCCCTACCCAACCGGAGCGAGGGAGGCGCGAAGCACTGAGCGAGTTGGGGGCCAGTGGATGCTAGAGGAGGCTTTGAAGAGACAGGGCCATGACGTTGAAGACCAATGTTTCGTCAAAGGACTCATCAGGTGGCGTAAACACTTTTATAGCAGATCAATGCTTGCCATCACTAGAAGTGATAAATAAACGCGCCATTGCGGAGCTAGCGGAGTTCCTGGGAGGGTCTCAACGTTTGCTCGCAATGCTCTGTTTTTCACGCTGTCATCTAAATTTCAAGCGCTAGCATACGCAAGAACTAACCGATTTCTGATCAGCGCAAACATTTCTGGAAATGCCGCCGGCTATCAACGGACCTCGCGAACATCCCGGACGGATCGAAGAGGGCGGGTCTCGTAGAAGACGGGTGCTTTGCTGGAGCGAAGCTCAACAGTTATGCAGGCAGGTACAGTCCTGTTATTAACAGAGGACACTAACAACGAATAGACATCTGGTTTTTTTCGAAATCCGAGGAGCGCGCAGCCGGGCCGGACCCATAGGGTCCCGGGCGGTGCGTGACTGAGGATTGAGAAAAAAGAGATCTAAACGGGTGTCGCTATTGAATCATGGTATATGCTCAACGTGTTTTGGTTGGTGGTATTCAACCGGTCGCCCAGCGTGGGTGGTTTCTTAAACGAAGCCATGAAACGAAATTCAGGGTAGCCAGCCCCGAATTCTCTCCAGGTTTCGTCCAACTCGCGCCACATGGGATTAAAATTCAAATCATCCCATACTGGGTTGTTGAGGACATGAAGTGTAGGGTCCTCACTAGTGTTTTTACACACAGTGGGTTTGAGCGCAGTTGGGCGCTCAACCATATACTTTATTTCCTCAAAAACATGTTGGAGCCAACACCCTGGATAGCCACGTTCACGGAGCCGCACCATAAAATCTGTCTGGATTCTGGCGAAATCGGGCTCACGCGAGCAAATCTGTACGTAGCGGATAAGTTCACCTTTGATCCAAGCATGCTTAGAGTCGAGGGAATGGCGTGAGTTCCAGGGAATGTAGAGGTACGCATTCAACGCTTTCTGGTAGACCGAAGTGACCAATCGAAATTGTGGATTGATTGCGAGTATTCCTGGATTAATATCCAGGGAAACTTGCACGTCTAGGAAAGGCAGTTGGAGCCTCGAGGCTGACCACTCAAATTTCATGTTTGGATGGAGAGCGCCAAAACGCGACTTGAATTTCTCAACGTCCTCGGGCGATCCATGGATAATAGCAAATGTATCATCGATGAAACGCCGGTAGAAGAGGATTATGTTTTGAAGTTCTTCAAGCGCGGGTGCCTTGTACGGTGCCAAGAAGAGGTTAGCGTATGTTGGTGCACACGCTGTACCCATGGCAGTACCGATGATTTGCCAGTAAGTTTTGTCCGCGAAGGCAACATAGTTGTACTTCAATATAATGCGTAAGAGGAGTGTGGTAAGCTCCTTGCACGATTTGAAGGGTAACCGGGACGCCTGCTCAAGGGTGTCAAATTCCATGAGTGGCGTCCGGAGGATAGACACAATTTGTGCGATCCCGTCATCCGTCGGGATGTTGGGATACATTGCGACTACGTCTCCAGTTACTAGCCAGATGTTGTGGCCTCTAGGCAGTTTCACATTATGGATATCTCGACAGAAACTTTTCGAGTCGGGAGAATCCACGGGAATTGCTCGAGGAGAGGCTTTATCTGATGGTCTACCCATGCCGATGTGTTCTCCAGTAGAGTGTCGAACAAAGGGACGATGGGTCGGCCAGAGATTGGAGTGTTGTGTATTTCGGGATGACCTTCAGTACGGCACTTTTTCGTGCCCCTGTTGAGAGGTACGGAGAGCCAGGTGAATTGCTGTTTCGGGATGAGGTGCTTCGTGCAGGGCGACAATGCTCCTAATCGCCGAGTTCAACAGTTGGTGGTCGGGTTTAGACCTTCATAAGAATCATTTTCCAGAAGGTTTAAGTCCCATCTGTGGTACCATTCGGCCGTAACGAGACACAGTCCAAGATTTTTATCTGCCGGGACAGCTAGGATGCTGTTTCCGAAAGGAGTTGGAGCAGCGTATCCAGGTCTACTGTGCTGATATTGGGACGGATGCATATAGAATGTCTGTCAAGTACTTGACTTTGATCTGACTGGCTAATTTGGACAGTGCAGTTTGATCTTATTGATTAATGGTGGCCCTGTGGCTTCGGGCGATGGAATGTGGAATTTTGGGACGTAACAGGGTTGTCCATTTTCCGTTCGCTCACCGGGAAAGTACTGATGCAAATTGTTGAGCTTTCGCTCATCAATATCCTTTTCGACTCGTAAACGTAATCGATGATTAAATCGTCGACGCTATTGGAGATGGAGGATAGAAGAGGTTGCTTTGGGGTCTCGGGACAAATTAGGATTAAGCGCGAGAATCTTAGCTTGTTCGGCAGATAACTCAACATTGGTCATGTTATGGAAGGCACGGTTTATTAAACGCGTATCATAATACAACGGGGTCATCTTGCTAGTCACAAACTGTGTACAACGTCTATAGGTGCGGTGAAAAGTATCTGGGTATGTGTCAGGTCGATGGTGGTGAAACGTACGACCCGGCGGGCTTACCCATGAGAGCACGTCGTGCGATGAGGGCGTGGGCATAGCGGTTAGTCGGGTCACTGTCTGGCGCCACCTTCCTTTGCCTTTGTCCTTCTTCGCAGGGCTTCGACTGGTGCTTTACTCCGTGTTGGCGCGCTTTTCGGCACGCTTGGCATTCGGGCCCTCGTTCCGGTCCTTCTTCTTCTTCAGCGCGGATTTCTTCTTTGACTCCTTGTGGGCGCCTTGGCTTTGGCCTTGGCGTCGGCTTTCAAGGAGGAAGCAAGGGGCCTTGAGGTGGACTGGAGCTGCTTCTCGAGCTCCGCGATGCCTATCGGGGGCAGCATGAGAGAAGTCAGCATCGAGATGATATCAGGATGTGTAACGCACGTTTGTCCAGTGGACCCGTACTCTCCTTCAATATCGCCTCGATAGGGCGGGCAGCACTTGAGGTTTCCACGGCGGTGCGAGCAGTGGCTACCGCGTTGGCCTTGGTCTCCTTGTCGAGCGCTTCGCTGCGTAGCTTGGCGGCGAAGTCGTAGCTGAGGTTGGTCAGCTCGGCAGCGAAGGCGGTGCGCAAGCGGAGGATGCACGCATCCCAGATGCGTACGTCTCCATCGCTTTGAGCGCTCTGGATGATCTCCTTGCCGTAGGCTGTGAGGTCTGCGGCGAAGCGGTCAGCGCACTTGACGGTGTGGACAGCCTGCTTGCAGTCGGCGACCTGCGCGGTGTAAATCGCACGGACGTAGTCTGCTGCATTGCCGCGGGCGGTGTCGCAAGTGTCAGTGGCGATACCCTTCAAATTAACAACGTCGGCGTCGGTGGACTCGACGTCGGGTGTTCCTTTGAGAAGTTGGAGGGTCGGGACCTTCATCGCGTTAGACACGATGGAGGGCACCGCGCCGTTGTCACAGGCCTGGCCGAACCGTTCGTAGGTGACCAGGGCCTTCTGGAGCTGCTTCTGGGCATGCTGATACTCTTTCAGAGCATCGGCACGTATAGTCCCGAAGTGTTCCAGGACAAGGGGGGGCGGGACCTTAATCATCTCAGTGTTGCACACCGCGATGACCTTGGTCCACGCGTCCGGGATGGGGGGGGGTCGACGTGGGGTCCTGCACCGCGTCGGATGAGATATGCACGATGGTGAGGCGCTTAGCCGGTGGGCTGCCGTTGTCGCCGGTCCCATTGCGGGGACGTTTGCCGTTGCTTGGGGTTGCAGGGGGCATATTAACGTCTTCCATAGGTGGGGTTGGTGGGGTGGTGGGTCGATGTCGGAGAACAAAGAACAAGTAGTGTTGGTGGTGGGTGGCTCGACGGCGCACAAAGGCGAAAACAATGTGTAAGAGCGGAGCGAGGGAGGCGCGAAGCGCCGAGCGAGTTGGGGGCCAGTGGATGCTAGGGGAGGCTTTGAGGAGACGGGGCCACGACGTTGAAGACCAATGTTTCGTCAAAGGACTCATCAGGTGGCATAAACCCTTTTATAGCAGATCAATGTTTGCCATCACTAGAAGTGATAAATAAACGCGCCATTGCGGAGCTAGCGGAGTTCCTGGGAGGGTCTCGACGTTCGCTCGCAATGCTCTGTTTTTCATGCTGTCATCTAAATTTTCAAGCGCTAGCATGCACAAAAAAAAAAACCATAAGTACGAGTTTGCCGGGCCGTGCTGCGGCCTTCACCCCCAAGTAAATTAATTGACATGAGGTTTTTGAGGTCTGGTTAAAAAGTCCTAATCTAAGATTGCAATGCAAAATAGGGGCTGTGTTGAATAATAAATCTGATTGAATTTGTGAAGATATAGTGGCTGTGTATTTACTTTGTAATCAGTTGTCATCCCTCGCCTGTGTTCGAATCTCAGCAGTGTCATCCTTTTTCCTTTTACCTATTTTCTTTTTCCTGTGATCCACCCGATTTGAAGCACCGGCCTTTATAGCATGTTGTGGCAGCATGAATTGCCTCACTTGTCACCTGCGGACTTCGGGCCGAGTGCACGTGCAAGCCAAACAATCCAGCACAACACATCAATATTTCGATTTGCTTCTCCAACACATATTTTGCAGACATTCCTAGACTTAACCCATTTTCACAGGCTCTGCCGACGAGCCCAGGGAACACAGTGCATTTTCCCTCTGAGTTTCCGGCAGCTGGAATGGCAGTACTATGGCAGTGATATCCAGCGGCCGGAGTCTGAAGAATCCGAATAACCCGAGTTGTGTAGAGTTTCAAGCTTACGCCGTCCTTATTACCTCACTTACCGTGTATCAACCGCCTATAGAAAATTTCTCAGCTTATGTGTACAGCTCAGTGGTTGTTCCAAGAGGCGTCAGATATTCTTATCTGCCACATTGATGAACACACGTGATGACCCCCCCAGATTGGGAAGTTCGTCCGAGTTACATCACTAATCAACAAATACCTCGACCATCTGCACGACGCGTCCGACTAGCGCGTCCGGCACTCCCAATCTTCGCTCTGGGGGTAGCTAGCACCCTTGCTACTCCCTAGCCTCTCACACACCACTCGAAACCCTCTATAACTTGTTTCTTCCACCGTTGTCATGGACGGCCGACAAGATGCTCATGGTCCCGGTTGTGTAGATACTGTCTCATCTGTGCATACATCAAGTTCATTCATACCCCAATACCCTGGAGCTTCCTATGCTGCTGTAAATGACGGACCACTTGCTCCTCATGTGAATATTCCCGGCCAAGCAGCGCGCAGAGCGGCGCGGTGCTGACCTTTGACCCGCGCCAGCCTTTGTGCTGCCCGAAATGCGAAAAGATCCTTCCCAAGGGCTCGAATAAGATTTCGCTGAGCCAGCATATGGGTGGAAGTCGATGCAAAAGTGCGAAACGTGCGTGTTTGTACCCCTAATCCATTTCTGTCAACTAAAGGTCTTTCAGAGCCTAGTGGAGCTAGCTCAGCGGACACAGGGACAACACGAGACGTACCCACGGTTCCGAGCATATCATCTCGCCCTCCAGCACCCGTAACTGGATCGTTCTCGATCCCCGTCGTTCACAATCCTTGCCCCGGCCTACATCTTGAATGGGATGATTTTTGGGACACATATCCTTTGAAAATACATAACCCCGCATCGAAAAAGCCCCCCAATTATGACTTCATTTCCTTTAATCCGCCGCAAATTCGTTCACGACGGTGTCGTGGACCCGCGCTGTCCGAGCACGGCATCCTGGGGTTTCCTTGCTCCCGCTGCGCTGATTTGAAGTTGGATGTTGATGTTCTCCGCGAGCGGGAAAGCCGTAAATTCGACGAGATCCGTTCCGACGATGACTTCAACCGGGTGCAGCTTCGCTAAAAGCTTGAGGCCACCAAAAAGACGATTAACGAGCTCAGACTGAAGGTATGTATTGTTTATATCTTGAGCACCGCCTGAACTGAAGAGGATTGTAGACTCTAAACTTGGAAGAATCACTCGGTAGCGCACGGCGACGCCTCGGAGAGTTTACCGAGCTCTTCCAATTCCTTGGGGATGACTCTGTCCCTGCTTTACACAGAGTGTTATCGAATGCAGTTGAGCAGGGATGGAGTGCGAAGAAGCTTCTTCAGCAATGCCAGCTCGCTGTGCAGGGAAAATACACTGCCCACAATTATACACAATATGACATCGACCTCGCCATACTTATCTACGAACTCGGAGGCGCCGGTACCCTCCACGCGATGAACCACTCAATATTTGCCCTCCCCAGCCGTAATACGATCCAACCATATCGCCGACAACATAATCTGGTGCCGTCAGTGGCGAATGTCAACTTTTCCGACATTTCCACTAACATCTCCGCGTTATTCGGACCCTCTCTGAGTCGCGGCGGGGATGGGGCAGTCCCTGCCGCGGACGGCAATCCGATTCTTCATGGACATACACTCTCCTTTGATGAGCTGGCAACGAAACGAAAAATCGACTATATTGCCGCCACAGACGAGATGGGCGGCTTTCTGTCTTGAGCATCTTGACGCGCTCAAGACAGTTCAAGTTGGGAAGGACACCCAGACAGTAGAAGCTGCGGTCGCAGAGGTCCGAGCTGGTCGAGTCCATATCTCACATGAAACATCTGTTGGCGCTATCTCACGCTTGTCCGAAATCGGGTATGGTGCCAAGCCTGTGTTTATGGGCCCCTCCTGCAAGAAGGGGGGCTGGCGAGACTGTCTCAAGACAATGCAGATGGTAGTCGAGGCCTGGCGTCGGTCACCCCACGGCGAGCGCAAACATGGTCGGCTTATGTCGGTATCATCAGACGGCGATGGGAAACGTCGTGCTGCCTTATTTATAATGTGCATGCACTCCGAGATTCTCCCAGGGAACCCCTTATACCCCTTCATATGCGAAATTGCTGGGCTCAATCGCCGTGTGGGAAAGAATAATTTGACCAAAGATTTTGACCCGAAACATCTCAAAAAACGTAAGTCTTCTTTATTTCCAGCCCTGAGTCGAATTGACTTATAGAATTTCTCAGGTATATGCACGTCGCTCTGCTCGCCCGAAGGGATCGTTGTGAAGGGTATTTGCATCAACAGCGACCCTCTTTTGACATGGTTGGAGCGTTTACCAAACCATGACTGGTCCGAAACCTCTATACACGCACTCCTCAATCCGGCAGATGCTCAGGACGTGCCCCGAGCAGTGAAGCTCCTTCTCTGCATTGTTGAGCTCAAGAATCTGGACTCGGAGGACTTTGACCCGAGCGAGGCAGCAGAATTTGAAGCACTCTGCCTTCTCGGGGAGGCTCTCGATGCCCTGCTCCAGCCGTTCATCAACACCGACTTGTCGCTTTCTCAGCAGATCGAGTTGTTGATCAAATTTTCCCATCTCATTTGTGCTTCGTATCTTCAGAACGGCACCGCATTCCTGTCCAATCAGCTGTATGCAGATCTCCAGGCAATGGTTAAAAACGCAATCCTTATGGTCCCAAAAACACGCCTCATTAACGGTCAATTGAAAGTCTTCATTTGCCTCCTCGGGGATGATGTGCTGGAGGCGCTCTTCGGACGCTCTCGGATGATCGGCGGGCATTCGCCCAATTGTAGTGTCGGTGAACTCCGGGATCGCTTGGGGTCGGCGATGAATCTAGATTATATCTACGAACATCACCCCGAATTCGAACGAAAGCCACGCCGGCTAAACTTCTTCCGTATGCGCCATGTTGACCATCTCCGGCCCCAGCACTGGAAGGGCGAGCTGAGGGCGGACAGCTGCGACCTGAAGCGGTGTTGGACGCTGGCTGTCAAAGATACCGAGGAGATTTTAAAGAAATTTGGTGTCCGAATGGCCGTCCCGTTCGAACAACTCTTACCTTATCACGAGAACGACCACGTCGATGCCGTGCTGGCACCGTCGTACATGGGTTATCGTAAATATTGGAGCGAAGTTGAGGGGAGCGTCGAGTCCATCACGGATTCCGCGAACCCTACTTCGGCCCGTCTGCCGATGCCCAAAACATCCGCAAGCACCGCCGTGGACTAATAGGGACAAACGCCGCCTGATGAGTCTTCAAGACGAAACCAAGGGGGTTCGGATCCGTCAAAAAATCCACTAGGGCCGTATTTTTTTATTTAGACCTCCTCGGCCAACCTACCTACTACGTAAGCATTCCCACGCACCATATATGGTAATTTACCGCACGTGCTCAATCCGGCGGGGCACAAAAAGGTCGTAATTGTCGCTCAACTAGGACATGCTCATGTACCAATGGTCGTATAATACATTCTGACGGGTTGAGAACCACACATGATTATTTTTCCGCCAGCATCGTGTTGGGAGCTTAGTGTATCTACCTTTCCGAGCCAACACATTTTGCTTCACCGCCCACGAACTCACGAATGAATGTGGGCGTCCCAGACCCGCATATCGGTGACACTTGACAATCCAGATCAATCCGGGATGATATTGGAATGGAGATCTTGAACCACGGAATGCAGGAATTAACACTGCTCACCCATTTTGTTTCACAACCCGCTATTTTACAGCAGGCAATGTCGGGCAGTAATTGTTGGATTGATAGGCACCACCAGATCACTTAAAATATGTAATGAAAGGTCCGCAATATTCTTGACAATCCGTTTTCGGCTCCAAACATAGTTTATTCGAGTCGAGAACATTGAATCTGGGATAAAATCTTCCTATGGATGTATACGAGGCCCCAGAGATCACATTGCACCTTTCTTCGACCGACTTACTGAGAGGTCCAATCTTTTTTTTTCGGCCCTGGCGGTCCAACCTACCTACCTACCCCCTGTTCCGGCTTGACCGGCCCGAACCCCCTTGGACGAAACGGTCACCCTACCGTCGCGGGTCCCCTCCTCTCGAACACCTCCCAGCACCATCACATACCCCTCGTCGTCGTCGTCGCTCGGCTCGGCGCTTCGCGCCTCGCCTCGCTCCTCCTCCTCCTAAATTTGGTGTCCGAATGGCCGTCCCGTTCGAACAGCTCTTCAAGAAGAAAGATACCGACTTGATGCGTCCCTTTGGGAGAAAATATCCCGCCATTTCCACCGAGGTTGACCGTTCTATGGTCAACCTTTCGTCCACCGCCGCAGCCGACCCATCCGAGTCGATGATAGATCCGGATACCATCAACCCTTCGGACCCCTCGCGCGACATTGATTTCGATGCCATAATTGCCAGCGAAACAGCCCAGCGTTCTCCTGAAACCCCCTTGCATTCTCATTTCGCCGAAATTGACAGTACCGGTCGGCTCAGTTACAAAAAAACAATTGTTCGAACGTTCTTCGATATGACACAGGATTCACATGGCAGCCACGATCGCCTGCTGCGCGTTCGGGGATTCTTCAATGGCGGGAAGTCTTGGACCCGAGAGGACAGCGACACAAGCGAGATGACACTCTCAACACACTTTCAGCTGGGAAACCTATTTGCGACATTGATATGCTATAATAACTCACACATTGCGCTTGCAATTGCCAAGTGCACCCTCATCAAGAAAGTTGCAGCCGGTTCAAAGTCGGCTTCTATCTCTGCCCTTCCGCGCACGGAGATGCATTTACCCGCGTCCCCATATATAATTTCGGGTCAAGTTTTTTCGTTGGTACCGCTGGCTCAAACCGTCGCGAGTTCGGAGCTACGGTGAGCCTGGGACGGCCAGTTCATTTCCTTCTCCCTGAAAAAGAAACAGGAAACGACCAGCCAGGATATCTCGCGCTTACGCAATCTTCAAGTTTCTGTTTCGAGTCGTCTCGTTGACCCTATTCAGGAGGACGCCCGAGAGATCTTGGCGCAGGATCATGAATTGACATGTGAACGCGAAAACACGTGGTCATTCACGAACACAAATCTCCTCAAATCGTGGCATAGCTTATGGGATCGATTGCGCAGCAATCTTCAGCACTGTTCCCAGTGCGGGCGGTCGAGTGTTAGGGGCATTGTGTCCGAAAGGAGTCGTTCCACGTGACCCATCGGCAATCATTGCCACGCGACGACCGATATGTGCGATCTCCAGAGATCAGAGACCTCTTGGGTTGTTCTAATACGCCTACTGAGCTGTACGTCCTCTCGTTATATTATACCTATCTCTTACTCACTTGTACCTAGCACTATCTTATTCTCTAGGTACTGATATATTTATAGTGGTTGTTCTAACACGCCTACTGAGCTCACTATCTTATTCTCTAGCTCCTCCCAAGAGGTATCTGCCGGAGAATGCCGAGGCACAGCCTCACAGGGAGGGTAGGTTCGGCAACCTCTTAATAATATTATTTCACTTTTCGGAATGTGTGCAGACCACTCTGAAAATGCATTTTGGAAGGGTCACAAAAAATCCGAGGTTTTTTCAGTACCAGGTCGGAGTCTCCAGAGTCAAAAGTGAAAGTGAATGCAACTGTTGCCGAAGAAGCGACACACGTTTCGTGCTGATAGTTAACCGATTGCGGCCAAAATTTGGCATTTTTAACGAATTTCCCTGGGAGAATTGCCCAATTTATTGCTTCCATAACTCGGCTAACAGGGAGGGTGGGTCTGGCCGACCCTTAATTCAGTTTTCCGACCCTGTGTAGCAAATTTCAAGGGTGAGTACCTCTTGGCTCCTCCGGCACTGCGTCCACAGGTTATGGGCCCCGGATCCGATACCACCAGACTCCCGAAGCTCAAGGACGACAGGTCGAACTGGGGAAACTACAAGAAGCTCGCGATGAATACCATTGTCGCGAAAGGGCTCCGACGACACGCTGTCGTAGTCTCTCTAAGACAGACGCTATAACCGACCTGAGCTCGTTCCTCGCTGGTTATACGCTGTCGGTACCGCTAAAGCACCAGCCGAGCTCATCGCACGAGACGGCGAGTTCTTCCAGCCGAATAGGCTCTCGCCCCTCTCCGACGACGAGCTCGAAGGGCACGAGAACAAAGTTGACGAGTACCTGCAAAAGCAGGCACAGGTCCGCGAGATCGTCTACCAGTCCGTGTCCGAGGCCACGTTTATGCGCATCAAGGGCGCGCCAACGGCGCAGGCCATGCTGCAGCAGCTGGTTACGATTTTCGAGGGCAAGGGGGAGATGGTCCAAATCGACACGCTCACCCGCTTGCAAAGCATGCGATGCCCCGAGGACGGGGACATCATCCTCCACATCACGGAAATGAAGCGCCTCAAAGAGGCCCTCGACGCGATGGGAGCTCCCGTAGTGGATGGACAATTCGCCGCATACATCAAAGCCTCACTACCCTCCGAAAAATTGGGGCGCTCCTCAGCACCATCAGCACTGCGTCCCGCATGACTGGACGGCCTATCACCAGCGACGCTCTCATTCAAGAGATCTTCGAGACCGCGGACGAAAGTACTGTCCACAAGAACTCGGCCAGCCAAGCCGAGAATACGGCAATGGCAGCGTCGTCTGGGAAGAGCAAGGGGCGCGGAGGAGGCGGGCGCAGAGGCGGATCCAAGAAGGATGTCGTCTGCGACAACCGCGACAAGCCAGGTCACGTTAAGCGCGACTGCTGTCCGAAAGGGGGAAGAAAGGAGGGGCAAGCGCCATGGAGCAAAGGAAAGGGGAAGGGGAAGGCCTCCGAAAGCGCAAATAGCGCTGCGAAGAGTAACGACGACGACTACGACGTCCCGTGCGCCGCCGAATTCGTCAATGACGAGTACGAGGAGAATGCCCTTCTCATCACCACCGACCACGACGGCGGCGGCGAGGCCCAGGCCTCAGCCGCAGAAACACCCTCCAAGCCCAAGGACGTCCCGATCGACGCTGGCGCAACGCGTTACTTTTCCCCCCGACCGCGAGCGCTTCAAAAACCTCACGGATATCACCCCCATCCCCATACGGGCGGCCGATGGCCGTGCGTTCAACGCGATAGCGCGCGGGGACCTGATCGTCCACCTCCCGATGGGTGATGGCGAGAAGCCCACGCGGGCGTTGCTCAAGGACGCGTATTACGCGCCTAACCTCGCCTACACACTCCTTTCGGTTAGTTGCCTGGACCGGAAGGGCTGGATCATACATTTCGAGGATGCGACGTGCACAATCGGCATGGCGCGCCCGGACTCCCGCATCGTCGGACGTGTCTCACTCGTCCGCGGCCTGTACCGCATCACCACCACATCAGCACCGTCAACGACGAAAGACGAAACAACACATACCGCCGCCGTCACTACAAGAGTGATGACCATCATGGAATTGCATCGCATGATGGGCCACGCCGGGTTCGACGACCTGCGCGATATGGTGCGAAAGGGAATGATTGTCGGTGTCGAGCTTGACATGGACTCCAAGGAGTTCTGCGAGCCGTGCGTGCGGGCGAAAGCGAAGAATAAGGGCTTCCCAAAGAAAAGCAGCACCGAGCACCGCAAGGCGTACGGTGATAAGGTTGTTGCGGACCTGTGGGGGCCAGCGGAGGTCACTTCTCTAGGTGGGAAGGATTACACGTGCTCTTACATGGACAAGCACTCGCACGAGGAGAAGCCGTACTTCCAGAGGCTGAAGTCCGAGACGTTCCAGACCTATAAAGACTATGAGATCTGGGCGAAGGTGCAGCGGAAGGTTACCCACATTAGGACCTTCGGCAGCGACAGAGGCGACGAGTTTATATCCGCCGCATTCAAGAAGCACCTGCGGCAAAAGGGCACGATTCGGCACCTGACGGTGCACGACTCGCCGGCGCAAAACGGCGCTGCCGAGCGCCGCCATCGAACGCACGCAGAATGCATGCGAGCGATGCTCGCGGCGAGCGGCCTCCCCAAATACTTGTGGGCCGAGGCCTACCGCCATTCCGTCTGGCTGCGTAATCGCCTGCCGACGAGGGCGTTACCCGTTGCGAAGACCCCGCACGAAATGGCGACGGGGGAGAAGCCTAACCTGGCTGATGTTCGTGAATGGGGATGTAGCGCGTGGGTGAAACTCACCAAGTCACGCAAACTGAGCGACAAGACTGCCCAAGGGCACTTTATGGGGTTCGATGACGAGACCAAAGATGGTTATCGCATGTACTGGCCGACGCAGCGCAAGGTCACGGTCGAGCGCAACGTCTACTTCAATCCCGACGAGATCCTGGGGTCGGAGAGCACACCGATTGAAGGGGGAGAGACAAGTGTCAATCCGCCTGCTCAATCCCGAGCTCCAGACGTGCCAGAACCCCCGAAACGCAAGCCTGCGACGCCCGCATTAGATGAGACTGAGAAAGCGCCGGTCGAATCGGCCACACACCGTGAAACCCACACCAAAACCCCAAGTCCTCCTGCCAGCCCTCTTGTACCCACGCAGCCCGTCGACGAAACCCCAGCGCCTCCACCACACGAGAAGCGCACGCGACGCGATGGACTCATCGAGCCCGAGCCGAATACCGGTCGTGGTATGCGCCGGCGCCAAGATCCTGGGTATTACAAGCGGCTGAATGCCAGCGCGGCCGAAGAGGAAGTCTTCCTTGTCGACGCAGAGGAATCGGGAGAGCCAGGGGGAGTCGAAGTCGATGAGCTTGAAGAGTGGGCATCCTACGCATTCGAGTTCACGATGGCGGCGGAAGAGTAGGCTTGGAGTTACGAGTACAGGCGAGTAGGAAGTGCCTCGGAGTTTAAACATAAAGATCCGAACAAAGCCCGAGCTCCAAGATGGTGATGATCTATCACTACATCAATTGCGTGCCCGAGGGACCGGCAAAGAAAATGCCCTGGACACCGTTATATCTTGTCTAAACATCTCCCAAAAAAACACCTGAACTCCGAACTGAGTATACTCAGGAGCCCGCGAAAAAAAAAAGGGTTCAAAGGTCGTTCTGGCACCGCCAAGAGCGCCACATCACCGATTTCAAACTCCGAGGCAGTTCCTACTCGCCTGTACTCGTAAACTCCAGCCTCTATAGTATACGTGATCTGAACGACTATCTTCAGATTACACGCCAGGCAGACTATAGAGGCTGAAACGAGCCTAGCGGAAGAGGGTAAAACGCCCAAGACGGGCTGGCAAGGGGGAATCGGGATTCGAAAAACGGATATAGGGTCGAAAAGTTTTTTTCGGCCCTCCGCAGGACCCCCCTCCCCCCGGGTCCTTCCATATAAGGAAGGTGGTTCGCACCCCTAGGCCCGGGCCGCCGTTCCGAGTCATGTGACGCTTCACCGTCACCTGATAGACAGCTTCCCAATCCAGCTCGGATTATCGCGACCTCGCGAAACTAACCTCTTCGACATTCCTGTGCAGCTACAATGTGTTCTGTCTTCAATTTTATCGCTCTCATGCACATTATGAGTCTAATTTGCCATTCCTGGAGCCTTTAAACCCAGGTCCGAGGATGTTTTGGCTGACTTTTGGCCGTGGAGGGTCTTGTACCACCTTCTACCACTCATTCTGTGATGCCTGCACTCTCCCAACATATTTATCATGTCGTGCAGAACATATAGTAAAAAGTTTTTTTCAGCTTTGGCTGGGACCCCCCTCCCCCCGACCTCATATCCGAAATTCGAATCCCGATCCCCCCTTGCGCGCTGGCAGATCCAAAAGCGGCGGCTTGGTCAGCAGCGGTGGAAGCCGAACTCGCAGGCATCGAGAAACACGAAACTTGGGAGCTCGTCGAAGCCCCAGCCGGCGCTAACATTATCAAGTGCCGCTACGTGTTCAAGGTCAAACGAGACGCCGTCGGGGCCATTGCAAAATTCAAGGCTCGCCTCGTTGCCAAGGGATTTACCAAGGGGGGATCGGGATTCAAATTTCGGATATAGGCTATATGGGGTTGGGCCTAGATCAATTGAGCCGCGTGACGGTTTGTCCATGTTTGTTCTCAAGTAATTCTTAATCGGGACGGTGCACACTGCTCATCGAGGTCCGACTAGCTCAGTGAAAAATCCAGCTATCAAAATTCTGTCATAACATAACACAGTTTTGAGAATTCCAAGAAGATCTGTCTCCTAGATTTTTCAATCCATTTCATCGTCATCTCGAAATCATGAAAATGCCAGCCACTCAATTTGGCCCACAGAATGATGGTTCTGTCGAGATCTCGGCATAGAACCAAAATCTGGGAATTCTATCATAAGATAACACAGATAATATCCATTGGTTTTGAAATGTTTCTTCAGATATTTTTTATCTCAACAATGTGGCCCGAAACCGTGGAAATCGCGGCTCCCCGCCAAATGTGCACATGTTTAGAGTGTTTTCCAAGTATCTCGCTTGTTACTTGGAAAATAGGAATTCCAGCATAAGAAAACACGGAGGAGGAAATTCTCTACATGATTGCCTCCTCAGATTGGCGAAAAACCACGAGGGGACCGAGCAATTAGAGAAACGTGCCGTGTACCGCTGAGTTTGATGCTGCATCGAGCAATTGATGGGATCAAGAATCACGCGGCTTCATCGGACTAGGCCCAACATATAGGGTCAGGGGGAGGGGGGTCCCAGCCAAGGCTGAAAAAAACTTTTTACTATATGTTTTGCACGACATAATAGATATGTTGGGAGAGTGCAGGCATCACAGAATGAGTGGTAGAAGGTGGTTCAAGACCCTCCACAGCCAAAAGTCGGCCAAAATATCCTCGGACCTGGGTTTAAAGGTTCGAGGAAGGGCAAATTAGATTCATAATGCACATGAGAGCAAAAAAATTGAAGACAGAACACATTGTAGCCACACAGGAATCTCAAAGAGGTTAGTTTCGCGAGGTCGCGATAACCCGAGCTGGATAGGGAAGCTGTCTATCAGGTGGCGGTGAAGCAGCACGTGACTCGGAGCGCCGGCCCGGGCCTAGGGGTGCGAACCATCTTCCCTATATGGAAGGACCCGGGGGGAGGGGGGTCCCTCGGAGGGCTGAAAAAAACTTTTCGACCCTATATCCGTTTTTCGAATCCCGATTCCCCGATTTACACAAATATTCGGCATCGATTATTTCGACACGTACGCGCCGGTCGTAAAACTCGAAACCCTACGCGCTCTCCTTTCCCTCGCTGCCTCCAAAGGCTCCGTAATCCACCAGGCCGACGTCAAGAACGCGTACCTGAATGCGGAGCTAAAGGAAGAACTACATATGGAACTTCCGTCCAAGTACAAGAAATTTCGCGACTTACCTCCCGACATGCACGCGCTACGCGACGCGGGGCGCCGAATCGTCGTTAAACTCCAAAAGGGACTCTACGGCACCAAACAGGGCGCACGCGAGTGGTACCAGAAGCTTTCTTCTGTGTTCCTTTCCCTCGGCTACAAGATCTCCACGGCAGACGAAGCAGTGTTCTTCAAATAAGTATTCTGGGGATCATTACATTATTGTTGCCTCGGCCGTGGACGACTTCACGATCATCGCAGAACTCATCAAACGGCAGCTCAATGAGCATTTCGAGCTCGTTGATCTCGGCGAGATCAATTAGCTACTCGGCTTCAACATCACACGCGACCTCGATGCGAAGACCATTTCCATGGGTCAGCAGGCCTACATCGACGAAATCCTTGTCGAGATGGGGCTCGAGAACGCTGCGCCGATGGTTACGCCAATGGAGGCCGGTGTCAACCTCAATTACGACGCCCCCGGAGTTTCAGCACAATTGCTGACGCGCATGCAGAACGAGCTGTACCGCAAAGCTGTGGGCATGCCCCTTTATGCGTCTCTACGCTGTATCCCATGCCGCCCAATTCGTCGAATCGCCCCGTACCACTCACCTGAAGGCTGTCCAACGCGTCTTCAAATACCTCAAGGGTACGCGGGACTATCGGCTGGTTCTCGGCGGCGAAACCGCCACTCTTTCTGGCTATTCGGACGCAGACTGGGCTTCGCAAATGCACCGCCGGTCTATTTCTGGATTCGCCTTCTTTCTGGGTAATGGCGCCGTCTCCTGCTCGAAGAAGCAGCCCATCGTTACTCTCTCGAACACCGAGTCGGAGTACGTCGCCCTGACCCACACTGCAAAGGAGCTCATCTGGCTCCGAAAATTATTAGCGGAGTTATCCTTCCTTTCGACTTCCGCTACCACCCTCTTTTGCGACAATCAAGGTGCCATCACGCTGTCGAAAGACTAAACGTTCCACGCGCGTACGAAGCACATTGACGTGCGCTTCCATTTCATTCGGCAGACTATCCAGCAAGGCTACGCCTCCCTCCTTTATTGCTCGACGGACGACATGATCGCCGACGCTTTCACCAAGGCTCTCGGCCGACCCAAGCTTCAAAAATTCCGGAATCTTCTCGGAGTTGAGCTACCGGCTTCAGCTTGAGGGGGAGTGTAGAGTTTCAAGCTTACGCCGTCCTTATTACCTCACTTACCGCATATCAACCGCCTATAGAAAATTTTTTAGCTTACGTGTACAGCTCAGTGGTTATTCTAAGACGCCTACTGAGCTGTACGTCCTCTCGTTATATTATACCTATCTGTTACTCACTTGTACCTAGCACTATCTTATTCTCTACTAGGTACTAATATATTTATAGTGGTTGTTCTAATACGCCTACTGAGCTTACTATCTTATTCTCTAGCTTCTCCGGCACTGCGCTCCACAAGTTGACAGCTGAATGTTTTGGTCATCCGGTGCGAATATCCAGGGTCGCAAGTTCGCCGAATCGCAGGCGACGATGCGAGTTGTCATTTCTCTCCTTGACGTTGATATCTTTCCATTCTTCAGTTTGCGGCCGCTGGATGCCATGAAGTGACCCTGGAGCACAGACATTGCGTCGGATTCCAATATACTTGAGTACCTGCGGAAGTCTGGAGCAGCATTTGAGCGAGGAAACCGGAGATTGATCCTGACCAACTTTAACAATGTCTGATATTGCATGCAGATGCCGCACACCTACACAGACGCGATAGGTACTACCATTGATTCCACTGGTTCAATTATCGGCTCCACTAACCACGTACATGCAAGACTCCGCCAGGGAGTATTATGTTCGGATGAACGGCACTATTTTCGGCTAGACTGTCAGAACGATCAAGTTCCTGCGGATAGCATGTGACAGGGTTAATTTTCCGCCTCGACGATAGTACTTAAAGGCTCCAAGATGCAGCGGTTCCCATCCCACCATGTCTAATTTAAAGGCTTTTGTCTTTCTTGCCTTGGGACTCTCCCGTTGCTCTGCTTCCATCATCAATAATGTCGCGGATTTGAACAAGTTGGGCCTCACGTTCGATTTTATCGTCCTGGGAGGTGAAGAGGTTTTCCCCTCGAGAATGAAGCCGACACTGATTGCTTCTCTACTACAGGGGGGACGGCGGGAAACGTAATTGCCAACCGTCTTTCAGAAAATTCTAAAAACCAGGTTTTGGTGCTCGAAGCAGGCGGAGCGTAAGGGTTTTGTCCTGTGTCCGCTCCAATGAAACTCAAATGTCCAACGCAGAAATGACGGTGTTCTAGACGTCGAGGTCCCTTTTTTCTGCACCCGCGCTACACCATACACGGCGCAGGACTGGAACTACACGACAACGCCGCAGAGTGGTTTGAACGGCCGTTCAATCAACTACGTTCGAGGATTCGGCCTTGGAGGTAGCAGCGCCATTAGTGAGTGAATCTGGTTTTAACTGAGTGTCGTTTTACCAACAACAAATTTTCAGACTACATGGGTTACACCCGGGGATCGAAGGAGGATTACGATAGGTTCGCAAAGGTCACCGGGGACCAAGGCTGGTCGTGGAACAGCCTCATTCCTTACATGAAAAGGTAGAGCATGCCTCGCATCTCTTTAAATTTATCTCGAATTCTGATACAGAGGACTAGAACGAACGCTTCAGCCTCCAGGCTCAGGACCACCACGACATCGCTGGGGAGTTCCACCCCCAGTTCATGGATTCACCGGCGTCATGCCCGTATCGCTCCCCGGCTTCGCTACTCCGGAGATGAATGCCCGGCTCCACAAGGCCACTACCGAATCGACTGAGTTTCCATTCAACCTCGACATGAACTCGGGATCTCCGCTTGGGTTCGGTGCGCACGATACAGACAACATGTTGAATTCTTTACTAATCCGACTGTGTCAGGCTGGGTACAGACCACGATCAAGAACGGGTCGAGAAGTACCTCGGCGACATCCTATCTTGCCCGCAGTACCTTTCCCGCCCCAACCTGCATGTTTTGATAAATGCGCGAGTCACACGTGTTCTTCAAACTGCAACTGGCGTATTCCGCGGTGTTGAATTTGTCCAAAATCTCAACGGTGAATTTTGTTTTCTACCTCTGACAACGCTCTGACCAGCTTCAGGCCCGCGGTATAACTTGACCGCAAAGAAGGAGATCATTCTCTCGGCTGGAAGTGTCGGGACCCCCAATATATTATTGCACTCGGGTATCGGCGACTCCTCGGCGCTAAAGTCCATGGGCATCACCCACTGCACAACCTCCCTCGGTCGGCAAAAACGTGACGGACCATACGTTGCTCTTCCTGAGTTTCCAGGTGAACAACAACAACACGTGGGAAACGTTCGAGCGCGACGCCACCTTGGGAGAACAGGCATTGGCCGAGTGGACTAACACAAAGACGGGTCCGTTGGTGAACATTCCTGCTAGCCAACTGGCCTTCCTTCGCGCCGACCTCGGTGGTCGGTTCCCCGATCCTGCTGCCGGGCCCACCACGCCGCACTTCGAGTTCTTTGTCGGGAATGGCTTCTTCGGTCCCCCCCCTGCAACTGGAAACTACATGAGTGTAGTCCCTGCTCTGGTAGCTCCTACCGCGCGTATGTTCTGCCTCGCCATGAAAATTGTACATGCGCTAATCCTATCCCGCTCACCAGGTGGCTCGATAACTCTCGGTAGCAATGATGCCCTTGCGGCACCACTCATCAACCCAAATCTTCTTGGCTCCGCCAGCGATTCCTTTGTGATGCGACAGGCTCTCAAGGCCGCACTGCGCTTCGCGTCCCTTCCCGCTTGGGACGGCTACGTTATTGCCTCGCTCGGTGTAAACTCCAACAGCACTGATGCCGAGCTCGACGCCTACATTCGCGCGAACGCCCAATCTATATACCACCTTGTCGGCTCGGCCAGCATGTCCCCGAAAGGCGCGACATGGGGTGTCGTCGATCCTGACTTGGTTGTAAAGGGATTGACCGGGCTGCGAATCGTTGATCTCTCGGTGCTGGTAAGCCATCTATCTGCACAACCCCGCTCATTCGCTGATCATCCGTAGCCTTTCATCCCTGCCGCTCACACGCAAGCGGCAGCATACATAATTGCTGAAAGAGCCGCTGATTTGATCAAGGCGGCTTGGTGTAGACTCGAACCAGTCCTATCGGAGTTTGGCAAGGTGCCGTTTTAATTTGAGGCGGTAGCAGATTGTCTATGAGCTGGACCGGTATATAAATGTCCTGTAGTCGTCGTCGAGGTCGACACGTCTAGATACCCGCATTCCTGTTGGAGGAATATGCTTGAAGTAGTGGGTCTTCGCCCGAACTTTCTAGTACATTCCATTTCTATACTTCATTCCATTTCTATATTTAGTAGTACATGTTGGACCTTGTAGAACATTCTAGTGGCTACACTTGTAAGTATATAAGCAAGTAATGTAGCTGCTCTTAGGGCATCTGTTTTTCCTGAAGCAAGTCTTCTCAACCAACAGTGCCATTGCAAACCTTCCTCTAATCCTGTTTACTTTATTCCCTACTCCGTCGAAATTCAACAATTCCTCGACCTGATATTGGTGTGGATGGAAAAAACAGAGGCTATGGACATTAAATAGGCCGAGCACCGCAATTTTCAACCGCTCATGGGCATGGTTTCGCGACAGGAACGAAAGATATTCATTAACCCCTATGATTCATGCCAAACAAGATTTAGTCCCCGAGGAATCAGTTCTTCGACTTTCAGAATTCCGACTACATGGGAGGTCTTAAAATCTCGAGGTCTACAGAACTGTCTCTTACGATTTGTGAAAGGAGGAAGTTGGTCCTGGACGATGGGCGAAATTCTCGGCAACTCCTTCAACAAGCGAGGCACGAGCTTCACATGTTGAAGCGTCTGTCTAGGAGAGACTAGGCAACTCCCGACTGTACTACTTAATCACGCGGATTTTCTTACAGTCACTATTTACCCGTGGTGTTGATCGACTGTCATCAATTCCACGGTTTCCCAATAGTGACTGGTTCGAGTCTAGGCTTGGGGTCAATCTTCGACATGTCAGCCAAACCGAAGGGTTCGCCTCTGCATCCATGACCGAATTCGTTCCAGATCAACTTGACGCCAATGTTTCCGCAGGTTCGAAGTGGGCGACACATTAATGCGCCTTGACCTGGTCTCAAGCGCACATCGCCGCAATTCACCGGGAGCTATTAGGCCGAGCTGGGGTGCACATCATACTATAGTATGGCTCACTACCGAAATACACGATGATGTCAGTTTGATTTCGGCTGGTCGGGAAGGCGGCGGCCCCGGATTCCTGTAGAGACGATGAGTGTGTGTTCCCATACATGGTCAAGCTCTGTGCCATTGGGGGCTCAGGAAAAGAGAGTGGCATCATTTACAAATCGCCGACAAATTACAACAGTTTATTTGTTGCGAGAGCATAAATTAGATGGCGGTTTGCCTAATGTAGCAGCGGGCAGGGTCGTGTATTATAATCGGTCACGGCGGTGGTGCAGCGGCTGCACAACACCAGGGAGTGCAAAGAAGATGGGATAAGGAAGGCAAGTTCCTCGACACAGCTGCGGTTAATGAGGGAGGCAGGGATACTTAGACGCGTCGGCTATGCGGGCCTTCGGGCCGCTAGTCGATGGCTATGCTAGGCGGTGCCTAGGCGGCCTAGACCATCATGATCTGGGCCGATATGTCCAGCTAGCCGCATATAGACAGCTGTCAGTGCCGCTAGATCATGCCGCGTCTAGGGACCGGCTGAATGTGGGACTGGGCACGGCCGGGTTGGTTGATGGCTCTTATGTAAGTGGACAGCCACTGTCAAACCCTGCCGCGACCACTTTTGGTGAACAGAAATATGCTGCGGTCACAATATCTCAAACTGAACTGGCAGAAACACTCCTATGGGTATCTTTAATGTATTCTTGAACCACAATAAATAAAATCTATGCTTGCTGTGCTGCAGTTCATAAATCTAAGCTCATGTCACATCTCTGTCACTACCTGTTACCACTGTGATCGTGCCGCGCCGCAACACGTTTTTGAGCCGACGCCGAACTCGGCCAGCCAAACTTAGGAGACAGTATTTCTAAGTTCATCTAGGGCTACAAAATGTAGTTGGGGATTTTTTCTCCCTTCAAAATTGAACTTCTTAGCGAGATGAAAGAACACTTGAAATTTAAATCTCAAAAATTCCCTACTACATTTTGTAGACATTCATATTTAAATGATTTTGGCTTCAAAGGTTGGGCGGGCCGAGGGCGGTGCCACCTCAAAAACGTGTCGGCGGATTGATCTCTGGTTTTGGCGGGGAGGCCGATAATCCTACTATAAATAAACAGCTGACAACAAGTACCGCCGGTGCCCAGTCCCACTGAATGCAGTGACACGCTTATAAGGTACAGTAGTGCAGCTAAATATGCTGCCTCGCAATTGCGTCCGACCGGGGCTCCCACAGATGTCCTCCATGCCGTGGGTGTACCTTATCCCGCCACTCTACCGTTCAATCTCTATATTGCATTCGGGCGCTCTCCGGCACCGTTCAATTTACGAGCGCAATACAACTCTCACAGTTCTCCTGGTGATCTGCCCGTGTCATGTTGAGGGAGGTCCTCCTATTTGTGTGCTGAAGAACTTACTCGACCAGCGTCAAAGCTCAGACCAGTCCAGTCGAAACCAACCTCGAGATTTATACCTGACCTAAGAGTCCTTTGGAAGTACATGTTGACATGTGCACGCAGACACGAGCTGTAGGAATTCAAGCGTGAATCTCGGAGCCGATTATTTCGGTTTCCGGCCCCACTTCCCGGGCCCTAATTTTCACCGACACAAAGGTAGGTAATTCTATTTACTATCGGTTTCAGGGAAACTCTAAAGCCCTGGGAAGGAATCAGTAGGTCGAGCGAGGTACTTGGGACTTAGAGTACCTCCACTTCCGTAAAATGGCTGTGGTCACTGGTAAAATCCGGGCCCCCGCGGCTGAGGAAAAAGGGAGACTCAGCAAATTGAACTGGGCACAGTCTGTATTCGGTGTGTACTTGCTCACCAACCCAATCGCCAACCCAACCGCCAACACGCACCGATTCCGCTAACGACCTAGGGATTATCTGGCTCCGCTCCCCGGCGCTGACGTCCCCCGAGAGGTCGCGCGGAAGCTCTACGAGTAGGGTGTCCATGCTCATCTCGAGCCACGTCGAATGAGAAGGACGGCGTGCAAGCACCCGAGAACGCGCAGCCTTGCAGGTAGGGATAGGAGAGCGAGTGTGCGAATCTCAAGCCGAACTTGGTCGGCACAGCGCGAGCAGCACCTTCGAGCTTGACAGTGAAGTTGAACCCGGGGAGGTGGGATTTGAGGTTGAAGTCGATTTCCGGGGGGTGATGAGATCTGCGAGGTAGGAAGAGGACGAGGAACGTAGGGAGGCGAGAGCCTGCGCGGGGGCGGCGCTGCCAGTTTGCCAGTGTCCGTTCGCGCAAGTCGTTCGGGATAACTGGCGGCCGCACGTCAGAGTTTGGTCAGAGTCTGTCATCCGAGAAGACCTTATCGGTGCATTTCGTCTGTCAGTAGTGATAAAAGAGCTGAACAGCAGTTGTTGCCAATGAATCCGGAGCAGCAGCAAATCTAGATGGTAGGGTGTCAACCAGATGACGTAGCGCGTGCCGAGCGGCCATCAATTGATGGAGTGACACTTGCGTGACACGTCACTCACACCTCACCCCTTGCAATTGTGCAAGACTTCACGACATACCGCATATTCCCCGAGCGATCTCGCGCACGCCTCGTCTACTTACGGCCACCTCCGAGTCGGGTGTACCGCCGCCGTTATTGAACGTTACGTCAAACTGAATATATGCCCTGCTGTTGGCGGCAAAGAAGTGGGAGCCATCAGTTTTCTGCATCGCCTGTCGCGCAGTCCGAATTGCCCCATTTGCGCCTAAAATTTAGTCTGATCCTACCATCTTTGCTGTCGGGCGAATCCAGACGTCAAATCGTGAAGGAAGCGAAAAACAAAACCCAAAAGAAACCGCCGCACGTACATATGGGATGCGGGGAGTCGAACCCTGCTATTATTTAGCTGGTCTCTTAATGAATGGAGTCCACAGTGACCACTCCCAGTCCGTATCCTTCATTTCCATCTGACACCGCACACTACACCCCAGTCCTAATCTTTCATTTTAATCTTAGTAAATGACCTGCTTCAGGATTGTACATTGTTGAGAATGGGACGGAGATGTGTCAGCTCGTCAAGATCACGTAGGAGCATACGTCGAGGGAGCATGGCACAAACGCGCCGAGTCATGTTGTCATGGAGCTGGACTCCGTGAAACATATATGAGACGTGTCGCGACGCGTCAACCATTGTTCGAGTCTTGGCTTTTGGACTCCGCACAGTTATAGTATTTACATTGTTCAGTTTTTTTATTGTTTCCCCGGAGGTATAAATACCGGTACTGTAGACTCCTTAGATATACAGTTTTTTCCTCTCCCCATTTTACAACATACATCAAAGAGGGCCGATTTCCGCCAGACGTAACGGCGTAGCAATATTCCCAAGGATGCGGCACACGAGTGCCTGGAGAGCAGGTGCGTGTAGCATCCAGGTGGCCCGGTTGAGTAAATCTGCCTTCACCAAAGCACAAGCTCCGGTTCCGGACTCGCTCAGGCCCAAGCAAACTTGGAGCGCAGAAACCTGGACTCCCTCAGAAGTATTGGGCCTGTAGGAGAATCAAATTTCGGTAACGGATGCATTGAAATGGTGTACATACTCGAGAAGGAAGACAATCCCCGCACCAGCGCCAGAGTTTATGAGGGACTCGTGTAAGCTCCGGGTTTGGGCCAGACTTCCAAGCATATCGCAGCATGCCTG
Source organism: Mycena rosella (assembly GCA_029378255.1). Lineage (NCBI taxonomy): Eukaryota > Fungi > Basidiomycota > Agaricomycetes > Agaricales > Mycenaceae > Mycena > Mycena rosella. Next base: position 98,619 of record JARKIE010000284.1, read on the forward strand.
GACAACATTGATGTCTGGAACCTTCAGGAGCTTGGCCAGGGCATTGGTAGCGCTGAATTCCGCCCGGTGGTAATATATTTGATGGAGATATTGAAGAGCCAGATGTTGGACGGAAACTTCGGGATGGCTGTGATTCCCAATCAACTCCGCTATCAGTAGTACGCGAGCATTATATCCGAACCTCAAAAGCGAGACAAGCTCGTTGTGTGGAAGCAGCTTAATTACTGCTTGACGAAGGACAGGTGAATGATAAATATTGATGAGAATCCGGCATGCAGAATCAGAAATCCTTGGATTTTCATTGTCCAATAACCTGACAATGTTGTGGAGCCGATTCGATTTTCCCAGAGCTCTGACTCCAGAATCAGACCCAGTAATATGTTCGATTTGAATAGTTGCCGTCGCGACTAATAGGGGCCTGGGGAATGGTGAATCCAGTAGGGACAGCAAAAACGTAAGATCTGTGCGACTGTCGGAAATATTAATGCAGGAAGGTGTTGTAGGTAACTCTACTTACCGATGTGATTCTAGCAACTCATCCTCTGCAATATCCTCGACCTCTGCTTCCGGTAAAATCTTCATTACAGGTGTTTGTAGAACCTGGTTCAGGGAACTGAATTGAATGGATTCCTGATGTATAATGGATCCAATGTATTCCTTCGCCTCGGTTGCCTCTCGAATACGACTCAGTGCATAAAAAGCCTCTCGGGGAACGGACGGTTCGGGATGCCTGAAAAATATTCAGACACGCAGTACGGAACTGCGAGCACTTACTCCACGAGCGATTCCAGGCGTGTGTATACAATGGACTCGTCTGAGTCGGTGGTAAGTATGACATATCCGTATCCAGCCATGTTTCCCAGGATGCGGCAAATCCATTGCAAGACATCAGAGTCATCGGTTTCAAGCAGCAGCACAGCTAGATCCTGTGGTTTCGCCTCGGCAAGAGCCCGAGCACCGCCTTCCCAACTGCTAATGCAACTCAAGGCATAAATCGATTGCTTTAGAAGTGTGCCTTGCCAAGGGCTGAACGAGTGAATTAGGGGTCAAACCGGGATACCAAAGAAGAGACTCACGTGGCAAGAGTAATAAGGAGACTGCACGGATTCTGAAGCACGATTTCGGTGTTGATAGATTTCCAGGTCGAAAGGTCTCCCAAGAGCGTGCAGATCGACTCTACAATTTCGATCTCGGGAGAATGGAGAAGACGGGTAAGGACAGTAAGGGAGTATTTGTTTGCCATTGTTTCTGCTTGCGCTTCCCATTTGGCCCTGGCTTGGAGATGCTGCAGAATTACATCTTTAGTCGAGGTTGGAATTTCCTTGGCCCTAATATAAAGCGAGTGAGGAGCAATAATTCGGGTTCTCATAACTGACTCGAGATATGATATCAGAGCATCCGCATTTTCCTTTGAAATCGGCACGCCACGCCCCTGGGAAATAATTGCCGACACCTGCCGACGGTGCAGGAATGCGGAAAGAGGCTTGGCGAGCGTGTGGAGAGGAATGGTGGGGCCTGGTGGGTTACTATCCGACCACCAACTGTGGAGGCTCTCTGCGCGGTGAGTGAGGGGCATTGAGAAGGGGTGTGTACAGCCTGTCTGAGGAGAATGACATGCACAGGCTGCATTCAGATCCCAACCCACGACAGCCAAATTTAACAGACGCCCATTAGCGCGTACGTCACCAGGACATGGAAATTTCAGAGGGAAGCGACAGTGGCAACACACTGTTTACCGGCATGCGAACCTAGGGCGGTCTTCCGCGCCATAGCCATTTCATTCAGTCCGCTCGCCTCAAAAATTGGAGTAAATCTATCCTTGTCCCACCCGACCCTGGGATATGATGTTTTGCCGTCATTAGTGGGAGGTGTGAAACCATCCTGGAATGATACCCCTGGTTCGTACGTCAAAGCTGTGGATTAGTAGGGTGGTCGAATGCAGCCTGCCGAGGTTTTGAGAAATCCCTGATCCAATGCTGGGACGATTCATTAGCAATTAAATCTCTGTGCAGCGCGGGATGATGCCTAGGATATGGAACAAGTTGCGATCACCGGCGGAGGCTATGAACTACACTGGAACTGTTAGATTCACAATCGGTGTGCGGAGGTCACCTGCGACAGTGGTGGCGGGCATCAGCCTTCGAAGTCCTGGGATCGGTATGTATTTTGGGGTGGATATTGGTGAGTGCCATCACCAAAACGGTCAAAAACAGGTAAGGCCAGGCGAGGATCGTGATTTTTCCACGATCCTGATGCGCAATCACAACCGGTCGTAACCGCTCGCAATCACTACACAATTATTGCAAGCCGAAGACAAGAGGAGACGATTCACTCTCAATTCTTACCATAAATCACAAGGCCTTGCGAGGTCTTGTGTACTTGGTACACGCCACATTATGAAAACAATAAAAAACATGATCGAAGCTTGCTGAGTACATTGCCGCCGTCCCACTGCAAGCTGGATCACATCAATCTGAAATCACTGCTGCTTTACTATCAGTACATAGTAAGTACTTATTGCTAGCACTCGACCAACGCTCGACCCGGGGCCTGGGGGGGTCCCTCCATTCTGTCCTTCCGGAGCCCTGCTAGGCCCGGAAACTCATTTAGCTATCACTCATTTAGCTATCTCCGGGTTGAGTTGTAATGGTACGCCACTGCAGGCAAACGCCGGGACTTTGCTTGGCCACGGCGGTGACAAAGGCTTTCAAACTCCGATGGTCCGTGCGCCGATTTCGTGATTGATGGCCTGGACGGTTCGAATTGATGGCGGCTCGCTTGCTGCTCGCTTGAGCCTCCCTTCTTTCCCCCTTCCTCCTGCGTGCGCAGACTCTCCCTCCCCTTGCCCTCCCCTTCTTCTTCAGCCTATGTCTGGCTCAAAACTCTCCAGCTTCATGTCATCAGCTGTCTGACCTTCAACGCAATCAATTGCACCAAGATTTGACCGCCTTCGCTTCGTTGTGCTCTGCCGTCTGCGTGCTCAGCCTCAAGTGCTTCGCTCCCGCAAGCCGTGTAACCACATGTCCTTTGGCCCTCTCAAGACTCAAGATTCGTCAACATCAAGGTTCAAAGTCCGTCGTTAACACCAAGGCTCAAAACTCGTCGTCAAAGCCAGACCTGTCTTCCTGGAGGAACTCATCAAGACTGTATCTTTGTATTGCTCCACCTCTTCCCGTGCTCCCATCAAGCTCTCAAACCCGCTTTGCATCCAATCAAGGTAATAGCTTTCGCCTTGCAAGAATTCCTTTTCCCCATCCCTTGTTTTTCTTTCTTTCTTGTCAGTGCCATGGGCACTTAGATGTACGTGTCTGCAGGATACCAGTGGCATATATTATATTATTTTCATCCATGTCTTTATGTGTCCAGGCGTTGAAAGGTGACCCTTTTGAGCTACCATGCACAAATATGGCACCGGTCATCGCAAGGGCAGTTAAGGGCATTAAAGCCCTTATATGTGCTCGCAATCCCCAAAATGATTGTGTGTATCGTGTGTGTCACACACCCATATATCCGGTTATCTGCGGGTCTACAACAATTGCGAGGATTGTGGGGATTGTGGAGATCGCAACCAATTATAATGGCAGACAACTTTTTTCCAGATTTGGTGATGGCGGCAAAGCTGCCAATGGAATTCTCCAGCTTTTCAGGTGGCCAAAATATACGAGGGATACAACAGAGGAGCAGAACATCAGAGAACAGGGAATGTCGTCATCAGGCTGCGAGATGGAATTCTTTGGGAATTGAGAATTCACTCCCCTTCCTTCCACCATCATCTACTGAAAAGGCAAAAGCCCGATTCCGAATGCGCTTCCCCCCGCGAGCCTATGAGTGGCGGAGGAAGCATGGGAGTTGCCTCGAGAACGACGGCAGTACCTTGCAGAGATGGAATGGGATCGGGGCAAGAGAGAGAGAAAAAAAAAATCACATCCACATTAGAGGGCGCGCATCCAGCTCATTTGTGGTGCCTAGGCTCCATCGAACTCCCGGAGGCTTCCTGGGGACCCCCTTCGTGCATACCGTCCCAGACCAAGCCCAAAAGTCCTTGGTCGTGTCGTGGTCGCTGGCCTCGATGAGCTCGGTCGGACGGTGCCGTAATATCTTGTATTAGTCATTTTGCCATGTCATAGCACCATTTTTGCAATGCTATGTATATTAGACACGAATGTCATAGTATGTGCGACATGGAAACATGGAATCCGAGGAATAAGTCCTCATCGGACTCCTCACAGGAGATCCGGCCTCCTAAAAATGATGCCTGACATGGACAACATTTTTCTAGCTTCTGTTCACGTCTGACGGTAGCAGTGCTGGACCGGATGCTCTTCACTTAATCCTGAATTTTGTGGTCTTTGGAAGAGTTGTGCTGCCGCTAGGTCGGGATTAATGCAGAAGAGAGACAACATTGCTAAATTCTCCAATAATTGACTCCAAATGTGCCAGCACAGGCGGCTTGTTATCCTGGAGAACATTGGTGATCAGAGACATGATAGGTGGATAGTTATATGAAATGTAATGTATGGAACGCACGACCAGCAACATACCCATTTCATGTTCCATATACTTGCCGCAATCGAATCCCCATGCTCAATCCATGAATCATCCGCCACCCCGGAAATTGGGATAATTCCTCTTCGGGTTCGAGACCTCTTCACTCTCCTGAAACAGCTCAGCTGCTTCAAGACTCCTATTCCACTGCCCCATGCTACTTTCAACAGACATTACCTTTACCAGGATGTCAAGGGAAAACGACAGCATCGGTGGGCATTAGGGAATGGTGTTGAAGGAGTCAATTTGACTCAAATGACAAGCTCTTCTTACATCTGGACAGCTTGAGTCTTTTAACTGGACAAATATTCCACTATACCCCAACACCTGCAAATCTTATGGTGCAACTGACCAATACAGAGGTTTGAAGGCCAGCCTAAAAGAGCACTGGGTATAAATGTGTGTATGATGTTCTCCAACTTGAAAGATCTGAGCTGTTCCAGTTTTGAGTTTGTTTTGAGGTTCTCATTTTCCATTAACCACTTTTCCATGTTTCCTTTAGTTCTACCGCGGCGAGTCGTGAGATTGTGTCCGTGAGCTCGGCTACGGGGATATGGAGAAGTCCAGGGACCACAATTTACATAGTGCCTGTAAATTTCGATAATCCCTGGGCCCCGGCGTTCCTAAGCGGGACCGGCCGTGTAATACTACGTACGTACCTACCTACCTACCTACCGCCGCATGATGATGGCAAGGCACGGTGGCGGTGTTTTCAAGAGCGGCAGCGAGCACAATGGAGGGAGTGTGTGTGTTACATGAGTGTGAGAAACAAACTAGACAAGGAGATAAGCAAGATACGAGTCAAAAAAAAACCGCCAAATTGTGAAGGAACTAGAAGGATGACTCGGAGCAAACTCGGAGTTTCAACGTATGCGGAAACACGTCTAATCTAGGCCCAATCAGTGCACAGCTTCCTCGATGTCCACGAGCGGGATGGTGGTCGTCCCACCTTTGCTGTCACTGTTGCATTTCACGGCTGCCGTGGGCGGGTTCGCGATCGTGCCGGATAAGCTGAAGGGGTTCAGTACAGTCCGGAGCCAAAGAGCTGCGGGAAACTCAGGCACTTAGGAGCCGCCAAGGCGGCAGCAACAGTGAGCTTCTTTTGCTGGCTCTTCGACAGGGGCGGCAGATGGCGCAGCAGACGGCGCGGCAGACGGCGCGGCAGACAGCGCGGCAAACGGTGCTGCGCTCGATGGGCCGGTGATTGGCGGCGCGCAGGCGACAGGTGTGGTCCGCCGGAGCAGGCCGGCGTACTCGAGGACGCGGCGGACGGTGGGCTTGCGGGCGGAATCGGGGCAGGAGGTTCGGTGGTGTTTTCGTAGTCGGTTTATTGCTGTATGGGTGCGCCGGACGACAACGATGGTGCGCCGGACAGCAACGATGGTAGAAACTGACCGAATATCAATCTCAACCGCAGACCAGGCGCTTCAAGTTCACCGAGAACCGGTTGCAGACGAATTCGAACCTGTTCAGCGGAGCGACTGCGATTGAAACTACGACATGTCTTCAGGTTGAAAGCAAGGATAAGAAGTAGGATGTGGTGTACGGTGCACCGCTGCATTGCATCCATGATGCAGAATTCTTATGCAGCGGGCCGGGTTCGACTCCCGCCGCGGCATCCCACATCCAGATCGTCAGAAATAGTTTTTTCCCACTCGTAGACACTCAGATTTTTTGGGCGCCTTTTGCGAGGTGGGTTTGAACATTAGGCACGCCAAGGAGGGTTGACTTTCAGCCGCGGATACATAAAATAGCCTATAGGGCCGATAGGGACTCTTTTTTTTAGCAGAGAAGCAGGTCACATATTCAGGTTAATACCCAAGATAGGAAGTAGTCTCTTATAAACAGATGCTATAACATTATCAACTCGTACCTCGTTAAAATAGGAAGTGGGACGTGGTGTATCGCACACCGCTGCATTGAATAAGTGGTGCTCATGACATGTAACCGCAGCAGGCCGGGGTTCGACTCCCCGCGTCCCGAATAAAAGTTCCGAGGGTTTTTTTTCATCCGGGAGGGCGGCGCTCTCTTTATACGTGCGCCACGACATAACGGATGGGTCTACAGATTGAAACGCTCCAAGGCCCAAACGGAAAGCGAAAATCGACAAATCGAGATTGGTTTCAGGGAATTGACAGGTCCGCTGAGATCAATGTTTGAACGATTAAAACACTGACGCGGCAGCCATAGGTAGAATGAACGGAAATCCAAGGTGATTCCCTGCGGACGCGAAGCATTGGACGTGGTTGAATCGGTGGTTGAAATGATGGGATCAACATTGCACCGGTTTGCCTACGGTCTCCGAGAGCACTGCCTCTTCCCGTCATCACCAGGCTCTGGCGGCGGAATCCTATACAGGCTTGACATTCTTCTGCAGATTTGCTCTAGATATCTTGCTAGGGCTCTTTTAATCCCATCTTCTGGTGGTGCTTGTCTCTGGTATCCTCTAGCGTCGATATCTGGCGAAAGAGAGCTTGATCGGGAGGCTGAGAACAATTCTCGAGCGTATCACCGCCTGACTCGGTGCGTCCTCCAATGCGTACGGATCCTGGCGTTTCGAAGCTGATGTATGCTTGCCAGGGCCATCCGCATCTTGATATATACTAATAGAGAGAGCCGGGGATAGCTTATACGCCGCACCGCCGCACTCCGAGTCCACTTGTCCGCTCGTCAATTCGCACTCGAACCCCACTGACTCGTTAACACTCGACCCCGATGCCCCCGACCCGGCACACCCGCCGCGAGGGCCGCGACCACTCCGCCGCGCCCATCTACGTCTCCGTCAAGTCCGTCTTCGCCGCGCCCCGCTGGGGGCTGCCCTTCCGCAGTAACACCTCCTCTTCTTCGGACTCCACCGAAAAAGAGAAGGAAAAGGAAAAGGAAAAGGAAAAGGAAAAGGAAGAAGAGAAACCCGACGTCGCCACCCTCGCGCGCGACATCGCGCGCTTCACCAACACTACCTCCTCTTCCTCTAACGAAGCGAATGGCGGCACGAAAGGCTTCTCCACCGACACCACCCCCTTCTTCCTCCGCCGCGTCCCTCGCAGCCGGCACGTCGACGACGTCGTGCAGCGCGGACTGGACGCCTCGACGCTGCTGGGGAGCATCGCGAACAGCATGAATTTACAGGATGTGGGCGTGGCGGCGACTAGTGCGGCGCTGGTGTTTGATACGGTTCAGGTGCGGTGGGTTTTCTTTTGGTGGCAGAGGGCTCCCTTCACTGAGACCGCCGTTGGGTGGTCGATTGCGCCGCAGGCACACGAGGCCATCGTTGGCCATGTTCCTGTCCGCGCCGCAGGCATTCCACTGCTCCTCACTCCTCTTCCTCCATCTGTCGTCCACTCACTGACGCCTCTCTCCCCAGTCCGTGCGCACGAACAGAACCGCATGCCTGCAGATGCTGGAGCGCGTGCACCAGATCGTGCGGGCGATAATCAATCTGTGCGGGGACGCGCGGGGCATGATGGCGCCGATGATGGCGCGCGCGATCGAGCAGTTTACTCGGTGCGTGCTGCTTTTTGCGATATAATATATATGCGAATGTGAGGACCGCGGCTGACGCACACCCCTCCGCAGAACTCTCATCCAGCTGCACGCCTTCCTCCGGACGCAGGCGGCGCACGGGCTGTTCGCGCGCATCGTGCGGCACGCGGAGACGCGGGTGCAGCTGCAGGAGTGCGCGGACGGGCTGGCGCAGGCGGTGGATCTGTTCGGGGTAAGTGATTTGTGCTGCTACTTTCGTCCGACTCGCCCGCCTACTCCTCTTTTCGCGACCCCCGCCTTCCCTTCGTTACACCCCTTCTTGCGCCCACCCTTCCTCCCCTGCGGTCTCTTCCCCCCTTCGCGCCCGCCGCTATCCATCCGCCTCCTCTGTCCGCGCCGTTTGATCGCCCGTCCGTCCACCCTCCCATTCCCAGCGTCTCCACATCCCCGCCTCTTCTTCCTCTTCCCTTCACCCGTTCCGCACCCGCACCTGCACCTGCCCCCCATCCTTCCACACGTCCGTCCGCGCCAGCGGTGCTCCTCGCCCTAACCCTACCCGCCTCTGCCCCCTCCGCGCTCCGTTCTTCGCTCTGCGTTCCCCGCCCGCTCGTTGACGTTCCTCCCGCTCCGCCCATCCTCGTCCCCACCCTCCGTCGTCTTCGCCTTTCTACCAGTCTCACGCTGACCCTCCCCGCAGGTCCAAACAGGCCTGATCACCAACTCGGCGATGGGCTCGCTGCGGAAGGACGCGACGGCGCGGCATGCGGAGTTGTTAAGGGCTTTGGGGCGGTAGGCGTCCGCGAGGAGAAACGAGGAGGAGGGGGAGAGAAAGAAGCGGGGAGGGAGGGGGGAGGTGGAAGGTGGAAGGAAGGAGAAGGGGGAGGCGGGAGCGCGCCTTAATCGACATCGCGCCGCGGCACACCTTCATCGGGCGCGGACGGCTCAGCTGCCCATCGTTCCCGTCCCGGCGCGGCGCCAGCGTCCACGTCTCTCTGGCCTGTAGCCGCCCTCGCACACGTACACACACACGCACACCACAACCCTATTCCCGGTCCCAGTCCCAAACCCAATCTCAAGCCCACTCGACGCCCACTCGAGTCGTCGCATCCACGCCTTCCCCCGCGCGCGCGTCCCGCCTCGTCGCCTTCGCATTCGTCGACGCCCGCCCGCGGAGACCAGGGCCCACGCCGTCTCGGTCGTCCTCGCAATCGTAATCCCTCCCGATCCCTCGCGATACAATCCAATCTCATCCGCCATCGGTTCTCACCATCATCTTTGGAGCGCGCTGCAGCACGGAGCACACACACCGAGACCCCGGCGGCGGCGCTTCTTCCGTTCCCGAGTTCAGCCGCCTGCTTGCGGCCTTCTGCTCCACGGCGCCGGGCGTCGGGCGCCTTCCCCGTCGTCCGTTCGTCATCGTCGTTTGTTCAGCATCGTCTTATCTTCGTCGTCGTCGTCCCCTCCAGCGGCCGCGCGCCCGTCTGCGTAGCCCACACCGACACCCCTCCTTGTCGCGCCGTCCTTCTACATCTCGACCGGACCCGTGCACACGCATCTCCTCGAGCCCCGACCGGACCCGTTCGCGTGCGTCGACCCTCGTACCACCCGCCCTTCGCCTCCGAGCGCACGCAGCACCTCGACCGCAACACTGTCCGCCTCGCGCGCTCGTGCTCCTCGATCAGGCGAGGACCGCATCTCCGCTTCGTGCGCGCTTGTCTTGTGTGTGTCGATGACACGGGATTCCGACACCCTCCGGCTCGGCCCGCCCCGCGTGCGTGTTTCAGAAGCACGATGCCTCCCGCACGCTCGCCCCCGTCCTCGACCGCGCCACCACCCAGTGCATCGCCTCGCGCGCCCTCCGAGCGTCGGGCACGTACATCGCGGCGATCGGGCGAGGACGACCGCCTCTTGTCTTGCGTGTTTCGATGACGCGGGCGTCGCTCCGACGCACGATCCGTCCCGCATACTCGCCCCCCGCCGTCCAGACCCCTCTACCGCCTCATCGCCCGCTCCAGTGCAGCGCCTCGCGCGTCCGTCGAACGCCGGGCGCGTACATCGCAGCGGTCGGGCGAGGACGACCACGTAGCCGGCCCTTAGATGCTGCCGCATCGTCCTCGTCTCACCTTATACGGAGGCCGACTCGGCGTCATTACTGGGCAACGGCGCAGCGCTGCGGATGACGGGACTTGCCACTTTCGGCTCCGGGAGCGTCGTCGGGGCCGTGGACTCGCGGCGCTCAAGCATTGATGGCGTGCCGCTGCATCGGCGAGCGCTATACCTACGGGAAGACCACGCCCTCGGCGCAGCACCGCCCCGCGTCTGCTTCGTGCGCTCGAGCATCGAACCTCGACCACGCCGCGCTCGTGCCTTGGCCGCCGCGTCACCGTGTCGCAGTGCATCGTCCCCCGTGCCTCTTTCGGGGGCTTGCGACGGCGTCGACATCGTCGCGCACCAGGCATTGCGCACGCGTGGGCGACATCCTGCACCGTCCGCCCCGCTGTACATATCGTCTCGCGCGCCTCGGTGTATCCTCGCGCGAGTATCGCGCGGCCAGACGACGATCCCGCGTCTCCACTAACTAAAACCATTCCCGCATGCCTGCACGCTGATTGGGAGTGGGTCGCGGACGTGCGCCCCTCCCCTCCCGTCGTCCTCCGTCCCCGCCTCCGCACCCCTCCTCGCATCCCGAGCCTGCAGCGCATGGCACTGGTATCGTCGGCGCAGAACGATGCCGCCGCCGCGACTGGCGGAACAGGACTTATTTTCGGAGAAGACACCGGGGCCACTCGCCGTCGCGGAATGATGCCGCCGCGGCAGGTGGAATAGGTCATATTTCGGATAGATATACCGGGCTTTGTGTCCCCGACGCTTGCATCCCCATGGCGTTCGGGTGGACAACGGCCTTCGACGGCGTTCTTGCTTTGTCGGGTCCTGGTGCGGAGGTCCTTGAACGAACGAGGATGGAGGAGCGCGTTTTACGTCGCCGAACCCCGACTGCGCTCGACGCGCCCGCAACTCGGCCTATTGTACGAACGCCGCGACGTGTACCGTCCTGCGTACGGCCCGACGGCAGCTCAAAGGGACGATCGCCTCATTTGTGCTCCAGGGACGTGGACGACGGAGGAAGTGATCATCAGTTCATAGCATTGGCGGCAGGGAGCGTTGACCAGTGCGCAGTGCACGGCGAGCTCGACCTTGCTGCGGGTCGTGTTCCCCGCCTCGTCTATCTGCGTCCCCGCCCTCGTCTATCTGTGCATCTCTACCTTGTACGTCGACGTTGTCCGTCCTCGCCGCATCCTTTCTCCGCATCCGACCGGTCCTGCGGCGATATCCTACGACGCTCCCCATTCCAGCCTCGATTCCTCACCATCCACTCCCACGGCGTACACGGCACTAGGCCGTTTCTACGGACGGAGGCTAGAGTTTCATCGTCTGCGTTACCTCGGGCCCTGCCGCCGGCCATCATTCCTATCAACTCCATCTCGACGTCTAGCGGCTCTGTCTTGAGCGCTAATTGAGCGCTAATAGTCAATATGCCTCCGGCCGTCCATGGGAATGAGCACCGTGTCGTGGGCGTCCGCAGGACCTTGCCGACGGATCGGGAGGCGCGTACGATGCGCTCGACGCGTAGACTGTCCCGCTGCGTGAGCTCTTCCCGCCCCTTTTCTCCGTGGTGGCATACATTACTCTCAATCTTGCGCACGGGCACCATCCCGGAACTCCTTCCCCGTCCCACCACAACTCAGAACGGACTCGAATCCGCATGCGAAAGTCCACCTTTTCGATAAAGCATGGGCCAAACTCTTCTTCTGTAATTCTATTTCGTCTCCAGTCCTTGTATGTACTCAATGTTTGTACTACCATTATCACAACTAATTCGTAGTTATCGTTATGCGTCGTAAGTAGAATGAATGTATTACGGGGTCTGTATCGGTGTGTTGAATTCACCGGATGGCTGTATAAACAGGTTTAAGCCCGCCCGTCGTACCAATCCGACCGCCCGATTCCGCTCGCAGTTGGCTTGAAGGTAAGCAACAACCTCACCCTTTCCGCAGTGCTTGCCTCTCCTCTTTCCCCATCCTTTACTCCGTTTACCCGTCAAGCATCATCGCTTTGGTGGCGGCCGAAGCAACAACCTTACTCCTGCGATGCTTACCATCCATTCCCTGTCGAAATGCCGCTTTGGTGACGGCCGTAACAGCTTTGTACGTAGGAATTACGGCCAGCGATGTGAGTACTGTATGTTGGATTTATGATTACCTTTACTACGTCCCAGGCCCTATAAGAGGACCGCAACCCTCACCGGACAATTATTATCCTCTGCTTCCTCAAACATCATCCTCTCACTCTAACACTATCCAAATCATCATGTCTCTCACCGAATTCGTCAACGGGCTCTTCGACCGCCTCTTCTTCGGTGGGGACAAGGCTGCGGGCATCGCGGCGTTTGAGAACGAGATTGCTAGCGATGCCGTGTTCGAGTGGGTCGAACACGATGTCGCAGTGAACTGAACTGACGCGAAACGCAACCAACAGCCTCAACGGCAAAACCGCGTCCAGCACGGAGTTCTTCGAGGCCATCGAGAACTTCCACGGCACCAGCAAAGTGAAATTGAACAGCATCCAGGATCTGGCGTGCTGCCGTCGGGTTCGGGGGGCGTAGTCGCGCAAGTCTCCAAATTCACCGTCACAACGGGAGGGAGCACGAAGGAACAGTCGACAGTCCGCATTGTGAAGGTTGAGGAGAGGGGCGGCAAGAAGGTCATGACTAGCTTGGTGGAAGTTCAAGCTTGAAAGAGCGGACTCGGGCGGAACCTGAATGAAATGAAGTAATCACGGTCTTACTATGTTATCTGTTCCTTGTAAGTATCAAAGTGTATGTTCCACTGCGAAAGTTTGGGATGTTGGGATTTTGAGTCGATGACGTCTGCCTTGCGCGTTGGAATAAATAGTGTAGCACGCTGCACGGCAGGGCCCACTATTGTAGCAGAGTTACACAGGGGGCAAAGGAGGGGGCACCTGTAATAAGGGCAACCCAGCGGCACTTTCTGCGCCCACCATCGGCCCACGATGCAGACTTGACAGGACATCTGTGATGAATCGATTGCCTCCGTGATTTCAGTCCCAATTTGGGTGCAGCCTTCCCACCGTTTAAATTGATTCGGATCTTGCCCTATCTTGCCCCGATCTTACCTCAGAAATTTACAGGGGTCCACGACTGTAGCTATGAGAAACAGATTTGACTGAACCAACTGAATTCAAAATATATGATATTTATTTACGGCCTCTATTTAGTCCCCAACAGATTACCATGAATCGTTTATTGATGCCTGGATAGGTCCTCGAAGGTCTCGTCCAGGCAGCCAATGGGTGATAACATGTTTGGGTTCAATAACCATCAAAGTCTGGTAAGGTTCAACCTCAACCAGGGTTGCCATCATCCGAGGAAAATGCTGGAATGGTGTGTGACGAATATCAATAGGCCGATGGGGTGCTACAAAAATGAATTTCCTCAAGGAGCCGTGCAAGGGTACCTCCAGAATAAACTTGATAACCCCAGTCATCCGTGGCTCATTACTATTAGGCTTCTGAAACTGAATTAAACTGGTTTGCATGTCGTTGCGGTAGCCCCATCAGAGATTTTAAATACTCAAGTGTTTGAACTCACTGTTGCTAGCGACGGACATTTCCATCCGCGAGGAGGTCCTCAATGCCAGCCTCATGGAATACAGCATCGCTGTTCTCCAGAGGCCGGGCTGAATGACCACACCCGCTGGAATATGTATATCGCCCGCGTCGTCCAGACGTTCCGCACGGAACTTACGGACGTAAAGATTGAGGTTGGCGCGTCTCTCAACCAGGAGAAGGCTGATAAAGCCGCGTGCGATGCCAAAATCAAGTCCAGCAATGCAGATGTTCAGATGGCCGACACCACGGACACCATTCGGGATGCGATTAAAGCTGAAGGTATGTTGCAGTCCCGCAGTTCTCATCCCTATACCCTGTATTCCCCGTCTCTGTCGTTCGTTCTGATGCCGCGTCCCGCAGTGACCCGTCAAACCAAGAACTTCGCGCCGCCCGCACCGGTAAGGACTCCAAGTCCGCACAGGCCCCGGCGCAAACCCAGAAGCAGTCGAACACCACCGCTTCGAGCTCCAAGCCAAACGCCGGCGCATCTTCTTCGAAATCGAAGGAGAAGCGCCCGCAGCCGGCGAAGAAACAGCCAAAGGAGGATCGCGCGCCAAAGCACGGGAAGGACAACCACGGAGGAGGAAAAGGACAGGGCAGAGGCAAGGGAAAGGACAAAGCGAAGGCACCGGAGCCGGACACCGACTCCGACTAGATGCCCTCGCTATCGCCCGCCCCCCCATAGAGCCGCGCCTTCCTGTTTCTGACTGGGTGAGTCCGCGCGGTGTAACGTTCAATCGTTTCCGAGCTGACACATACCCCAGTTCATTTTTCTCTGCCCCGTCATCCGATCAGCGTCTGTTTATGTTCTCGCATATGACCTGCCTGTTCTTCGATACACGAATCTTGAATAGAGCAGTCCATAATCTCTCAAGCGTGACTTTAACATTCGAACAAATGTCCTTACTGCCCTGAATGCAAAGTTGCACCGAAACCCGTAAGGACTTCGGTTAGTTCAGTTCTTGCCGCGATGGACGACTTCACACGGCGGCTGCGCCTCCGAGAGCGAGCCCGTACACGAAGATTTGTTACGCTTGCAATGGGACTTGACCCGGACTCGGAAAAAGGCCAACCACGCTACATTCCGAGATTCCATATCCCCGTTGAAGATGCTGAAGCGCCGAGACTTCTTGGACACGTTGAGCGTGCCCTTGAACGAGCTAAACAAATGCTGGGTGACCTAGTTCTTGCGAAGCAAGACTATGTTATTAAACCCAACATTAATCAAACAGAGCTCACCGGTCTACTCAAGATACTCCGAGATAAACAACTTGTCGCTGTACCAGCCTGTGTGTGGTGACTGCGGCGTGGTACTATCAGGCAGCGTGGAAACTCCTGATTAATCCCCATACAGTGAGGAGGAACCCCACCATGAAAAAATCGCCGACACTCTGGATAACATCCTGAAAAGATCGGGAAGATTTCTGACCACTCAGCAGCTTAAATGGCTGCGCGCTCCGGTGGAAGCGAAGGTCACAAAGGTTCCAACTCTGAAATTATCCCTAAGATCCATAAGTCCCCCCTCTCCGGGCGGCCGATCGTCCCAAGCTTTGACACATTGCTGGCGAACACATCTACATGGGTTGACTTCCACATCAAACCCCTCTTGAACCGATTTCCTTGGGTCCTCCCAGACTCGAAGACGTTCTGCCAGAAGATTCTGGCGGCATGTATACCTGTCGGTCAAGAAATCTGGCTTGTATCTGGCGATGTGGTAGCTATGTATCCAAACATACCTATCAACGACGGCATCTCTCAAATTGCTGCCATGCTGGACACCTCCCCGATGTTTTTACATCCCTAGAGGAGGCGGCCGAACTGGAAATCAACAGTCAAAATGAGCTGATAATGCTGCTCATGCGACTCGTTCTTCAGTTCAACTACACGTCATTTGCGGGGAGGACTTTTCGCCAAATTATTGGGACTGCCATGGGTACAGCACTTGCGCCTGACTATGTGCAACTATTCCTAGCTGGCTACGAAGGTCCTGCGCTCCAAGAATTTCAAAAGGCCTTATTGTTTTATGGCCGGTTCATTGATGATATCTTCGCAATTATTGTTGGAGACATCAATACAGTTCTGAAATTCGAGGAGCGGTTCGGACGGCTACACCCGAACATGAAAATGGAGTGGAATCATTCACAATTCCGACTGCCTTTCCTTGATGTCCTTGTCTCTCTTGAAGACGCTGAGAGATTCCCATCTTCTACTTCCAAGAAGGTGGTTACGAAGGTCTATCAAAAGGCACTGAACTCCTACCTCTACATCCTGTGGAAATCTTGCCATTCCAACGCCTCGAAAAAATTGTGGGTGAAGGGTGAACTCGTACGCTATGTGCAAATCTCTTCTAAAGCAGAGGACTTTAAAGAGATGCAAGCTCTTTTCGCCCGCTGATTCTCAGACCGCGGGTATCCGGGTAAATGGCTGAAAGCTGTCTTCTCAGAAGTGTCATACGCCGATGTTCGCCCTTACACGTTCAAGCCGAAAGAACCCAAAACTCCACCTTGGGATCACTCGGAGACTCGGCTATATGTTCTGAAACTCACTCATAATCCGGTCTGGGACGATATTGATATCAGCCCAGTCTGGAGGATTATCCGGGACGCATGGGAGGAGGTTGGCCTTAGCCGGTCAACCGATCGCTTCCTTGCATCATTCAAAAAACCGGGATCCCTGGGTGACATATTCAATAAAACAAATAGGGAGACGCTTGAAGCCTTCATCGAAGCGTGATCAGCAGCAACTGTTTTTTCACTTTTTTTAAATCTTGGATGGGGCTACCGCAACGACTACGTCGTTGCTCCTGCCCCATCCTTGATTTTAAATACTCAAGTGTTTGAACTCACCGTTGCTACTGCCCATACCTAAGTACCCACATTTTCTCCGGAAAATCTCCTAGTTATCTTATCAGTGCTGCCTGACCAGCAACACGTACAGATTGTGGCATGTGAAACCACTGTTCTGGATAGGATGAGGGCCAAAAGCCCTTGGATAAATCCTGCAAGTTATTGAACGAGCACAAATCTTGGGACTTACCAGAATGTTTCACGATGTAACTGGCCACAGTCGTGTGGACTTCGGTCCAACTTCTCGCACCTCCGGGGGCGAGGACCGTGTTCCGGTCACGAGGTCATGTCACCGGTGTTCTTAATTAACCGGCAGGCTTTGCGGCCACCATTTGAACCCGCAAAAAAATCTGGGAGGAAGTCTTTGACCTGCTAAACAATGTGTGATTCTAGTCAATGCATTGAGGTACTGACAATGGGCAGACTAAAGGAGTCTTAAAATGACGTCGAGCTCTTTGAGTTCCGCTGCTCCTTTTGGCATTTGATCCGTTCTATATAGGTCGAGAGAACGCCGCCTGACGAGTCTTTACACAGACGAAACGTTGGTCACCGTCGCGGCCACCATTCTACCTGGATTTCCTACTAGCCCCCATTAACCTCGTCACTCGGAGCTTCGCTCCTCGTTCCTCACCGTAAATAAATATCATATATTTTGAATTCAGTTGGTTCAGTCAAATCTGTTTCTTCATAGCTACAGTCGTGGACCCCTGTAAATTTCTGAGGTAAGACCGCAGCAAGATAGGGCAAGATTCGAATCAATTTAAATGGTGGGAAGGCTGCACCCAAATTGGGACTGAAATCACGGAGGCAATCAATTCATCACAGATGTCCTGTCAAGTCTGCATCGTGGGCCGATGGTGGGCGCAGAAAGTGCCGCTGGGTTGCCCTTATTACAGGTGCCCCCTCCTTTGCCCCCTGTGATACTCAAGCAAGAGATTCCAGGCTGATAAAAAAAGGGGGGTTGATATTCGTTCCTGGGCCATACTTAGCGACCCATACCTAATTTGCTTGCATGCATGGTTGACATCCAAATCTAGGCTCATCTCAGAGCCTGAACATTGTATTGACTCTGAACGATGGGGCCGCCTCTGCTCGTCCCTTGTATAGCCTGCAAAATCCACGTCAAATTATCTAAATCCATTTCAACAGCTTTTTTGTCAATAAGAAGGGGAGCTGTGGATTAAATCAGCTACTATTCCGAAAAATGGACAGAAGACTTTCTCAGACCCAATGCTCCCTCGGCCGTCATCCTCATCTTGATGGGGCCGGTCATGCCACACTACGGATCACATGCATGTCAGACACAATAGCCAATACCTGCACAGGATATGCAGAAAAGACCAAGGCTGTGCTCAAGAAGAAGAAGGGATGTGAATGGCCTGTATTGCTACTGAAGATATGACCAGCTCAAGACTGGAGACTACAAACACAACAGGCAGGTATATATACAGCTAAACTAGTCACACTGGGGACAATAAGCAATATACGGGGCCTGTATATCCCCAGAATATACCCCCAATATACGGGGTCTGTATATGCTCAGTATTTTTGAAACATACTAAAGATATCCTTACAATATCCCAGGTCTGATGGCTACCATATATGGACTCGGGATATGCTCAGTATTTAGAAACACAACATGTACAAACAATGTCCAAAATAGAAATAAAAGACCTCCTTGTAAGGAGAGGCTCAGCTGAGGGAATTGAATTGAGTAGGGTTAGGGTTTCCTTATAAGAATAATTTAATATTCTTATAAGGAAACCCTAACCCTACTCAATTTCAATTCCCTCAGCTGAGCCTCTCCTTACAAGGCAGGTCTTTTATTTCTATTTTGGACATTGTTTGTACATGTTGTGTTTCTAAATACTGAGCATATCCCGAGTCCATATATGGTAGCCATCAGACCTGGGATATTGTAAGGATATCTTTAGTATGTTTCAAAAATACTGAGCATATACAGACCCCGTATATTGGGGGTATATTCTGGGGATATACAGGCCCCGTATATTGCTTATTGTCCCCAGTGTGACTAGTTTAGCTGTATATATACCTGCCTGTTGTGTTTGTAGTCTCCAGTCTTGAGCTGGTCATATCTTCAGTAGCAATACAGGCCATTCACATCCCTTCTTCTTCTTGAGCACAGCCTTGGTCTTTTCTGCATATCCTGTGCAGGTATTGGCTATTGTGTCTGACATGCATGTGATCCGTAGTGTGGCATGACCGGCCCCATCAAGATGAGGATGACGGCCGAGGGAGCATTGGGTCTGAGAAAGTCTTCTGTCCATTTTTCGGAATAGTAGCTGATTTAATCCACAGCTCCCCTTCTTATTGACAAAAAAGCTGTTGAAATGGATTTAGATAATTTGACGTGGATTTTGCAGGCTATACAAGGGACGAGCAGAGGCGGCCCCATCGTTCAGAGTCAATACAATGTTCAGGCTCTGAGATGAGCCTAGATTTGGATGTCAACCATGCATGCAAGCAAATTAGGTATGGGTCGCTAAGTATGGCCCAGGAACGAATATCAACCCCCCTTTTTTTATCAGCCTGGAATCTCTTGCTTGAGTATCACAGGGGGCAAAGGAGGGGGCACCTGTAATAAGGGCAACCCAGCGGCACTTTCTGCGCCCACCATCGGCCCACGATGCAGACTTGACAGGACATCTGTGATGAATTGATTGCCTCCGTGATTTCAGTCCCAATTTGGGTGCAGCCTTCCCACCATTTAAATTGATTCGAATCTTGCCCTATCTTGCTGCGGTCTTACCTCAGAAATTTACAGGGGTCCACGACTGTAGCTATGAAGAAACAGATTTGACTGAACCAACTGAATTCAAAATATATGATATTTATTTACGGTGAGGAACGAGGAGCGAAGCTCCGAGTGACGAGGTTAATGGGGGCTAGTAGGAAATCCAGGTAGAATGGTGGCCGCGACGGTGACCAACGTTTCGTCTGTGTAAAGACTCGTCAGGCGGCGTTCTCTCGACCTATATAGAACGGATCAAATGCCAAAAGGAGCAGCGGAACTCAAAGAGCTCGACGTCATTTTAAGACTCCTTTAGTCTGCCCATTGTCAGTACCTCAATGCATTGACTAGAATCACACATTGTTTAGCAGGTCAAAGACTTCCTCCCAGATTTTTTTGCGGGTTCAAATGGTGGCCGCAAAGCCTGCCGGTTAATTAAGAACACCGGTGACATGACCTCGTGACCGGAACACGGTCCTCGCCCCCGGAGGTGCGAGAAGTTGGACCGAAGTCCACACGACTGTGGCCAGTTACATCGTGAAACATTCTGGTAAGTCCCAAGATTTGTGCTCGTTCAATAACTTGCAGGATTTATCCAAGGGCTTTTGGCCCTCATCCTATCCAGAACAGTGGTTTCACATGCCACAATCTGTACGTGTTGCTGGTCAGGCAGCACTGATAAGATAACTAGGAGATTTTCCGGAGAAAATGTGGGTACTTAGGTATGGGCAGTAGCAACGGTGAGTTCAAACACTTGAGTATTTAAAATCAAGGATGGGGCAGGAGCAACGACGTAGTCGTTGCGGTAGCCCCATCCAAGATTTAAAAAAAGTGAAAAAACAGTTGCTGCTGATCACGCTTCGATGAAGGCTTCAAGCGTCTCCCTATTTGTTTTATTGAATATGTCACCCAGGGATCCCGGTTTTTTGAATGATGCAAGGAAGCGATCGGTTGACCGGCTAAGGCCAACCTCCTCCCATGCGTCCCGGATAATCCTCCAGACTGGGCTGATATCAATATCGTCCCAGACCGGATTATGAGTGAGTTTCAGAACATATAGCCGAGTCTCCGAGTGATCCCAAGGTGGAGTTTTGGGTTCTTTCGGCTTGAACGTGTAAGGGCGAACATCGGCGTATGACACTTCTGAGAAGACAGCTTTCAGCCATTTACCCGGATACCCGCGGTCTGAGAATCAGCGGGCGAAAAGAGCTTGCATCTCTTTAAAGTCCTCTGCTTTAGAAGAGATTTGCACATAGCGTACGAGTTCACCCTTCACCCACAATTTTTTCGAGGCGTTGGAATGGCAAGATTTCCACAGGATGTAGAGGTAGGAGTTCAGTGCCTTTTGATAGACCTTCGTAACCACCTTCTTGGAAGTAGAAGATGGGAATCTCTCAGCGTCTTCAAGAGAGACAAGGACATCAAGGAAAGGCAGTCGGAATTGTGAATGATTCCACTCCATTTTCATGTTCGGGTGTAGCCGTCCGAACCGCTCCTCGAATTTCAGAACTGTATTGATGTCTCCAACAATAATTGCGAAGATATCATCAATGAACCGGCCATAAAACAATAAGGCCTTTTGAAATTCTTGGAGCGCAGGACCTTCGTAGCCAGCTAGGAATAGTTGCACATAGTCAGGCGCAAGTGCTGTACCCATGGCAGTCCCAATAATTTGGCGAAAAGTCCTCCCCGCAAATGACGTGTAGTTGAACTGAAGAACGAGTCGCATGAGCAGCATTATCAGCTCATTTTGACTGTTGATTTCCAGTTCGGCCGCCTCCTCTAGGGATGTAAAAACATCGGGGAGGTGTCCAGCATGGCAGCAATTTGAGAGATGCCGTCGTTGATAGGTATGTTTGGATACATAGCTACCACATCGCCAGATACAAGCCAGATTTCTTGACCGACAGGTATACATGCCGCCAGAATCTTCTGGCAGAACGTCTTCGAGTCTGGGAGGACCCAAGGAAATCGGTTCAAGAGGGGTTTGATGTGGAAGTCAACCCATGTAGATGTGTTCGCCAGCAATGTGTCAAAGCTTGGGACGATCGGCCGCCCGGAGAGGGGGACTTATGGATCTTAGGGATAAATTTCAGAGTTGGAACCTTTGTGACCTTCGCTTCCACCGGAGCGCGCAGCCATTTAAGCTGCTGAGTGGTCAGAAATCTTCCCGATCTTTTCAGGATGTTATCCAGAGTGTCGGCGATTTTTTCATGGTGGGGTTCCTCCTCACTGTATGGGGGATTAATCAGGAGTTTCCACGCTGCCTGATAGTACCACGCCGCAGTCACCACACACAGGCTGGTACAGCGACAAGTTGTTTATCTCGGAGTATCTTGAGTAGACCGGTGAGCTCTGTTTGATTAATGTTGGGTTAATAACATAGTCTTGCTTCGCAAGAACTAGGTCACCCAGCATTTGTTTAGCTCGTTCAAGGGCACGCTCAACGTGTCCAAGAAGTCTCGGCGCTTCAGCATCTTCAACGGGGATATGGAATCTCGGAATGTAGCGTGGTTGGCCTTTTTCCGAGTCCGGGTCAAGTCCCATTGCAAGCGTAACAAATCTTCGTGTACGGGCTCGCTCTCGGAGGCGCAGCCGCCGTGTGAAGTCGTCCATCGCGGCAAGAACTGAACTAACCGAAGTCCTTACGGGTTTCGGTGCAAACTTTGCATTCAGGGCAAGTAAGGACATTTGTTCGAATGTTAAAGTCACGCTTGAGAGATTATGGACTGCTCTATTCAAGATTCGTGTATCGAAGAACAGGCAGGTCATATGCGAGAACATAAACAGACGCTGATCGGATGACGGGGCAGAGAAAAATGAACTGGGGTATGTGTCAGCTCGGAAACGATTGAACGTTACACCGCGCGGACTCACCCAGTCAGAAACAGGAAGGCGCGGCTCTATGGGGGGCGGGCGATAGCGAGGGCATCTAGTCGGAGTCCGGTGTCCGGCTCCGGTGCCTTCGCTTTGTCCTTTCCCTTGCCTCTGCCCTGTCCTTTTCCTCCTCCGTGGTTGTCCTTCCCGTGCTTTGGCGCGCGATCCTCCTTTGGCTGTTTCTTCGCCGGCTGCGGGCGCTTCTCCTTCGATTTCGAAGAAGATGCGCCGGCGTTTGGCTTGGAGCTCGAAGCGGTGGTGTTCGACTGCTTCTGGTGTTTGGCCGGGGCCTGTGCGGACTTGGAGTCCTTTACCGGTGCGGGCGGCGCGAAGTTCTTGGTTTGACGGGTCACTGCGGGACGCGGCATCAGAACGAACGACAGAGACGGGGAATACAGGGTATAAGGGATGAGAACTGCGGGACTGCAACATACCTTCAGCTTTAATCGCATCCCGAATGGTGTCCGTGGTGTCGGCCATCTGAACATCTGCATTGCTGGACTTGATTTTGGCATCGCAACGCGG
>JARKIE010000285.1:0-121191 GCA_029378255.1 Mycena rosella
TCCCTGACGCGGATGGTGAGCTGCATGGTGCATGATGGGGAGATCATGGGGCTGTGTGGGGAGACGAAGATTGCGAACAAGGCGGAGACGTTTGTGACGATGATTCAGGGTGCGTTCTTGTCTTTTTGTCTTCGTTTCCGTCGTTCTTATGACCTTCGCAGTGTTCGAGTACTATATCTCGCATCATATGACGAAGGCGTTCGAGAGCATGTTCGGCGGCGTCACCTGTTTGCCCGGGTGCTTCAGCATGTACCGCATCAAGGCGCCGAAGGGCGACTCAGGCTTCTGGGTGCCCATCCTCGCGAACCCGGACATCGTCGAGCACTACTCGGAGAACGTCGTCGACACGCTGCACAAGAAGAACCTGCTCCTACTCGGCGAGGATCGCTATCTCACGACGCTCATGCTCAAAACATTCCCGAAGCGGAAGAACATGTTCTGCCCACAGGCGGTGTGCAAGACGGTTGTGCCCGATACGTTCCGCGTGCTGCTCTCGCAGCGGCGGCGGTGGATCAACTCGACGATCCACAACCTCGCGGAACTCATTCTCGTGCGCGACCTGTGCGGGACGTTCTGCTTCTCGATGCAGTTCGTCGTGGGCATGGAGCTCGCGGGGACGCTCGTTCTACCCGCGGCCATCTCGTTCACGCTGTACCTCATCATCTACTCGGTTATCCCCGGCCACACGAACACGACCGTCCCGCTCGTGCTGCTCGCGTTCGTGCTCGGGCTGCCGCTCGTACTCATCATCGTCACGAGCCAAGATCGCATACATCGGGTGGATGCTCATCTACTGCTCAGTCTCCCGATCTGGAACGGCATCCTGCCGCGTATGCGTTTTGGCACTTTGACGACTTTTCGTGGGGGCAGACGCGCAAGGTCGCGGGGACAAGAAGCATACGGGGGACAAGGAGGGCGAGTTTGACTCGACGGATATTGTGATGAAGCGGTGGGCGGAGTTCGAGCGGGAGAGGCGGTGGAAGAGCGGACGGGCTCGAGGGACGAGAGGGCATGTATTATGACGAAGTGAGTGCTCCTTGCGTATCTTTTGCAGCCGTGACGGTGAAGAACCCAGGACGGATCCCAGCAACCGCTACTCGCTGACGACGTCGTCGGACAACGTACACCCGCCGTCGGCGGGTTCGACGCATCGACGGTCGACTCGACGAACTACAACGCGTGCCGCGCCAGAGGCACGACAGCACACGTTGCTGATGCTCCCCACGCCGCTCGCCGTGTCGCGCCACACCACCGCGAGCGCGAGCAGCAGCGGGAATCCGATGTCGTCGTCGTCGTCCGTCGCCATGGCGCGCTCGAGCGACGGCGGCGACGAGGGCTTCGACCCGAGCGCGTCGGCGCACCGGCTCATTTCCAGCCCGCAGAGCGCTGTCGTAGACCACTGGAACGACGCGTACGAGCCGCCAGCGTCGCCACCGGTGCGCCCGCCTCGGGAGAGCTACCCCCGCCCGAGCATGGAGACGCCGCCCGGGAGCGCGAACCCGTTCATGCGCGGCGTCATCGGGAGCGGGAGCCCCGGGGGCAGCGGGAGCGGGAGCCCGGTGATGTACGACGAGCCGGAGGAGAGGCCTGCGTCGCCGCCGTCGCGGTATGGCAGTTCGGGGAGCCCTGCGCGGGGCGTGCGTCTAACGGACAGCGGGCCCGTACCTGGGCCGAGGGCGGCGTGCGACGGGTGGCACGGCCCAGCGCGCGGCGGCTACGTCTCAAGCACCCGTCGGCGCGGGCGGCCAGGGCCCGCAGCAACCGCCGCCACAGCAAAACCGGTACTCGCGCAACTCGATGGGCTTCAGCCTTCCGCCTGGTGCGGCGCCGCCGCAGGGGTATGGAAACTAGTTCCGAGGGTATTCGTTCGGACACTTCCTTCTTGTTTCGGAGGACTGTGCAGCGTGTCTGGTGCGGAGGGGATGAGGAGTATATATATAAGATAATACCTTGGCCCGTTTCTTTTTCCTTTTTCCTCTTTTCTTCGTTACGCACCGGACTAACTTCGATGATACCTAACGAACACCGTTTGCCGCACTCTATGACCTGCTTATACCTACACTGTAATGAACTGCATTCATGAATAAACTACTGGCTTTTTGTATGACCGAAAACCAAGGAGACCCGTCGACGTCTCCTTGGTTTTTGATGTCTTCTTGATGTGTATCCACATACTCTGTGAGCTTGCTACTTATGGGCAAGTTGTACGACTTGCTTCATTCCTTCCTCGCGAACCTCACCTTCCGCTACAGAATGCCTCGGTGGATACTAGCTCGCAAATAATCTCCCAGCAGCACGGATTTTCAGTGTGCTTTCCGTGCGCGGGCCGACCTCGCGCTCCTGCATCGTAGGATCTCCGAGTACTACTTCTACGAGATACGCCGCCTGACGCGCGAGCGCGAGGAGCTTAATACACACCTCAGCCTGTACTACGCCAGATTCTTTCGCCCCTCCGCATGCTCCCGGAGCAGCTCGCCAAAATCTTCGCCTTGGTCGTGCTGTCCGGCCCCGTTGACAGGGAGCCATGAACCCTCTCTCCGTCTCAGGCGACGTGGGGTTCGGGGCATGTGTGTCGGCGATGGCGCGCGATCGCTCCCCAGGCTGTGGACAAACATCGGCATCGATTTCTGCATGGACCACGGGAGCGCCACTAGGTATCCTGTGTCAAGCCCAGCTCGACAAGTCTGCGCGGTTACCGCTGAACGTAACTTTCGATTGCGATGTTAGCCCGAGGCTGAAATCTCCGCGTGGCGGGCACCAACTACGCCTTTTACGACTGCTCGTCGACCACTGCCCGCACTGGTCGACGTTCATGATCAGAAGGTGCGATTCGCTGCTCGCCGAGCTCGTTGATGTTAAGGGGCGCGCTTCGCTCCTGGAGGAACTCAGGGTAAATCATCGGCGCCTCCCCCTCTTTGGTTATATGGCCAGGTGTTAGTCCTCGCGCCGAGTCTGCGCGCAGTGTTCGCCAACCAGAACCTGCCCATGGGGTCCGTGACGCACGACGTCGCGCGCTTCACTCTCGCCTGGAACTGTACACAGGGGTGGAATATCTGGACGTGTCATATCAACGTACTGCGCCGGTGCGCGCCGTCCCTCATCGAGTCGAGTGTTCATTAGACACACTCGGGTCTCGTCCCTTGTCATGTTTCTGAACCTGCGCCGCCACTGCGCGCGCTGCGCCTGCTACCTCGAATTCCTCTCGGCGGCCGCGTTCGAACTGATACTCTGTGGAGGCGTCTCCGCCTTCGTCTGCCGGTCTGCCTGCCGTCTCAAGAAGCTCGCTTTATACCGCCCACGCTCGCCGTTGCCCCCATCCTCGCCGAGACGCCGTTGCTCGAACACCTGCTCGTCTCGCGCCTCCACGACACCCCCGATTTTCTGCCCCGCCTGTGTACGCTCGTTGTAAATGCAGGCCCAGGCCCGAGTTCAGCGCCCCCGCCTTTCTGGACGCGGTGGAGGCACGGTGGGCAACCTCGAGGCGGTCGTTCTCTTTGCGATCCGCCTGACTGCTGCAACGCTCTGTGGGTCTAAAGTCTGCGCTTCGCGGGGCTGCAGTTCCATCCGTCCGCACAGGGAGCTTCGACTGGTAGAGTGGTTCCAAGAGGTCTTTATATGAAGACGTTCACGTGGAACCGCTGATTCTGTCGGTAGGGCTTGTGATATTCGACGGCTGCCAATCCCGTGTGCAGGTACTCCAGTAAAAAGCACGCGCAGCGGCGGGTGCTTTGTACTGGAGCGCCTGCAGCGTAAAGGTACTGTACCCCCGTGTATGGAGGCAACCGTAACGCGTAACGCGGGCCCCAAAAGTTGCCTAAATGGTGCCCGTAACGCCCCAAAATTGACTTTGCCGACCTATTTAGGCAAATTCTCGGCCCTGCGGGGCCGCGAATTGCCTATTTGGGAAGGTCTGGACCCAAATAAGGCAATCGGTTGCCAACTTGTCGAAGTTACGTCAGCGTAACGCCTCCCCGGCGGTTGCCTCCATACACGGGGGTACAGTATGGAGGCTAGCCTATGCATTCATGTTGGACTTCATTGCCGATTATAGGCCCTGTTGTAATTATAGTGTGTTACACAGTAGGGATTTCGTCCTGATTTCGAGCTCTGGACTGTCTGAATCTCTGATTTTGGAACCAGCATGCAGGGCCCAGATGATGCTCCTCACGCTTTTGTTTACATTTCCCTCCGAACCTGGGACTGGTTAACTGGGCCTAGATAAAGTCAAAAACTATTAAAATGTGACCCGATAGCGTAAAATTGCAGCACATATATCGATTTTCGGTGTCCTTTTCCGATGTATCCGCATGGAACATCCTTTGACCTAGCTTTACTCACCCACCATATCTTATTGGGCGCTGGTTTATTTCGCGAGGTGCTGTAAAGCCAACCACCCAAGATCTGAACACAGAGTGACTCAGACCATCTGTGCGTGTCATCAAGTCTCACGTAGACCGCCCATGTCAACACTGGCTTGCGAGTGGTCGTTGACGAAAAGCGCTTTCGTCGTCGACTCTTCCACTACGGAAGTCCGACCGTTAGTCACTGTGATGATTCTGAGAACGTCGTCGGAACCGAATTTTAAATTATCGTCCTTCACCAAGTCTTTGAGTGAAATGACTCGGCGAACAGATCTGGATGGTGAAAGATTATTCGACGGAAATATTGCGCGAACACTTTGAGGATTACTATTGGAGATCACCTATCTGGCCACCCTAGTTAGTTATATAGGTGTCCTGCCCTATGGGTGTCCTCCCCGGACTAAAATAAACCGGTTTGGTCCGGCCGTTTTCAGACCATCTCGTTTGATGTGATCTTGTTTTTGGACCATGATTCATGAACATGATGATTCATCGTGAACACGGCTGGAAATGTCTTTTGCCCTCTCTTTTCAAGATCTAAAACCTGTATACCAAACATTAATGGACTACAGCAAGAAAACTTTAAAACTTTGGCAAAAACGAGAAAAAACACCTAGAAATCTCATTTACACTTTCGCAGATCTTGATTTGCTTTTCTCAATTACTGTTTTGGAGTTTGCCGGTCTTGATTTGCTTTTCTCAATTACCGTTTTGTAGTTTGCCGGTCTTGATTTGGCTTTTCCCAATTTTAATCTCACCTGGTCGACTTTCAATCTTGCTGTTGCTCTTTTGATTTCAGATGCTCTGTTCTTGATTTCCTAGCGACACTTCTCATTCCAAATGCCTGTAAAACCATTTCACATTGGCAGGTTTCTTTCCATGCTGACCTTATCTGGAGTCTTATCCAGTTTCACATCGCCAATTTAAAATGTGCACTACCTACCCGCATCACATCAAGTCTGTGGTTTTCTAAGTCGGGCTTTTGGCAGCGGAAGCAAAAATAAGCGAGGAGGTCAAAAAGGTCCGTGGGTGCTGATGTAAGTGAGTGGCTGTGCGGATTCGAGGGGGACGCGGTGTGACGAAATGGGTGGGCAGTCACTCTGGAGTGATGACTCCAGAATGAGCACGATGCGTTTGTGTAGAACGTGTCATGAGAGGGGATTTATCATAGGAAATGACAGGGTATACATAATTGCACACCTGTTGGATGGCTTCTTGCAACCGCAAAACTTCTCCATGCTGCTCTTGAAGCCTTAGGCGGTCCCCAATTTGTGTGCGGAGGACTGCATTGACCCGGTCGCCCAGCTGAGAGAATGCAATATGAATAGTTTCTAGAGGCAGAGGCACAAGCTCTTGGTTGTCCATGAGCAACAGCAGAGACTGTGTCTTGGGGCAGCAGTGATGGGAATATGTTGATGGCCCACGGTGGAGAACCAGGATCAAAAAAGCCAAGGTTGAAAGGAGAAAGTTAGCCACATTGAGAGGTACAGCTGCTGAATGAAAACGAGATGGCTTAATACGAGAAGGGAATGGGTGAAATAAGAATGAGATCACCAAAACAAATCCGAATCAGAAAATTGTGATCTCGTATGGGTGTCCTCCCCGGACTAAAATAAACTGGTTTGGTCCGGCCGTTTCCGGACCATCTCGTTTGACGTGATCTTGTTCTTGAACGGTGAACACGATGATTCATCGTGAACACAGCTGGAAATGTCTTTTGCCCTCTCTTTTCAAGGTCTAAAACCTGTATACCAAACATTAATGAAGTACAGCAAGAAAACTTTATAAGCTTGGCGAAAATGAGAAAAAACACCCGAAAATCTCATTTACACTTTCGCAGATCTTGATTTGCTTTTCTCAATTACTGTTTCGGAGTTCGCCGGTCTTGATTTGCTTTTCTCAAATACCATTTTGGAGTTTGCCGGTCTTGATTTGGCTTTTCCCAATCTTAATCTCACCTGGCCGACTTTCAATCTTGCTGCTGCTCTGTTCTTGATTTCCTAGCGACACTTCTCATTTCAAATGCCTGTAAAACCATTTCACATTGGCAGGTTTCTTTCCATGCTGACCTTATTCAGAGTCTTATCCCGGTTTCGCATCACCAACTTAAAATGCGCACTACCTACTCGCATCACATCAAGTCCGTGGTTTTCTAAGTCCGTGGTTTTCTCAGCTTTCCTCTCAAGTCTCAGTCATGTCCGGCTCAGCCATGACGGTCGTCCATGCTGGGTGTGGCCGTTGCCCTCCAGGCCAGTGCTTCCACTACACGGTGGGTTGTTGCCTTGATGTTTCCTTAGCTCCTATTCACGTTTGTCGGTAGGCAGCCAACGGCACCTCAGGAGATTGTCTCTGCGGCCATCCAGAAAACACTCATCAGCTGCCTCCCACTCCTCCTCCACTGCAAGCTAGGGGCCCTTGCAGGAACCCCCGCTGTGTTGGTTGCCCAGGTTTTCGGACGGTAATGTCATGGCCATCTTACTTTCTCGTCTAACGTTCTTTTAATTCTAGACCTCCTTTCAAGTCAACAGCCCTGGCATGACTATATGCGCCTTGTGCGGCCACTATTACATCTCCCATGATGTTACTGTCAGTGAAGCTCCCGCTCCTCATTCCATTGTTCCTCCCGCTCCTCCGTGCGTATTTCTTTCTCCTTCCCGAATAACATCTGAAAAAATAATTGTTAGCATGGCCATGGTTCCTGCCAGAGCGCCGCCCGTGAGCTCTTGGGGCTTGCCCCAAACCACTGTTGGCAGCACCGACAGTCGTCGGCGGGAAAGGGCTGTGCATCATAGGACCTTTGGTCCCACCACTGGCGTTTCTTTTGCTCGAGGCCTCCACAATCCATTCGCTCCTGGTGGCGGCGGCGGACAAGTTCAGACGCGGAAAGGACAACTACGCATCAACCATACTGTCGCTGCACCAGCTGCAACCGTCAGCATCTCCTTTGCTATCTATCCTATCTCTGTAAGAACTCCGCTATTCATTCCCCACACAAGTTGCTCAATATTTGCCTAGCTTCTGCACCCGCCCCAAGAGGTTGATTCAGCTCTTTTCGATTTTTGTCCCTACTTGTATCCGAACCAAGCTGAGTTTCGTATTGAGGGCAATGGCAGTGCACTGTTTGGCAAGCTTGCCGCCTTCAACCTACTCTTCACTCTTGAGGTGCCTGCAGATGCAGGCCCTTTTACCAGGAGCTGCACCAGAGGCTCGTCGATCATATGGACAATAATAACTTGCACTTCGCCCCGGGTTCCCTGCCTCTCATGCCCAACACTCACCCCATTGATTCCCCCCCATGGCACATGCAGCGCTTCGAGGAGCTACCTTGGGCCCTCCAGAAGGCTGGCAACACTCCGACCAAGGCCGGCTTTGCACGCAGATTTGTTCCTGCGGACATCTCATGGCACCAATTTACCTCCGACAGTCTTCCCAAAGCCGCCAAACCTTTCCTGAGCCCAATTGTAGCACAAACGTTGGTGTACTTCATTGGTACGATTTTTTTTTACAATGGCGCCTTTTTTAACAGATTTACCACAGCTCCTCTTTACGGTCCTATTCGCGGGGTAGTGCCCTCACTTTCTCTTTCCCGCACCCACCTCTGCTTCCCAATCCATGTTCTTGCCCGACTCCCAGGTCCCTTTGCAGACGATGATGCTGAATGTTTTGATCGTTGCACCGATAATCCAGGCGCACTTCTGAGAGCCCCGGCGGTTTCGGAGTACGCCCTTCAACAAATGGTGCCTGCGTTTTCCTCTTCAACAGCACCGCTGTTTATTCCGGACTCTCCGAAATTGGTTAGTCCCCGGAATTTGCTTTTACGATTCACGATCATACTTATCTGGCTCCAGCCTCTTACTGTTATGGAAGATGACGACAATGATCCTGATTTTCTACAGGCTCTTGCCCTGTCTCGCCTGGATGCTGTTGCTGTATCAAACGCCCAAGCTGGTGGGAGTGGAGTAGGACATTCCAGTGTAAGATCCTCTTGCAATTTCAAAGCACGGTTTTCTCAAAATTTTTGCAGAGTTCCGGCATCCGCCGTCGTTCACAGGAGCCAGAGGTAAGCTCATTATAAGCACCAATATTCAGAGGCTGATTTTACCCGGTCGTACCAGAGCCCGCCGGCCAGCCAACGCCGACGCACCGAAGTCCCACATATCCCAGCAATTCCTATTGAGGATTTCGTGAGTCAGAAAGCATTCGTTTAAAGCCAGTCTGACAGGCGACACAGACCGACAGACCTATTCATGGGCCTCTTGGATGGCTTTCAGCCCTTCGCCGTGTGCTTCATTGTCATGATTTCACCATCCAAGGTCCTACGGTTGATTCAATTGTCCACACGCTTCTAGGGCATATCAAAGCTTTCTATGGCGGCAGTCCTTATTTGCCTGCAAACCCTGCAGATGCAGCCACGCTGCGGATACCACCAGGCCCCTTCGGTTTGATGAGCCCCACTCTGAGTGGATGATGTGCGTCAAATATACTTGGATAATGAACGTACTTAACATTTATTAGTGGCGATGGTGGATCGGACACTTCCTCAGGCATTTCTTCGGGCCGTGGCATTGGGCGCTCAGTTATGGAGGGTCTCACAGATGTTATCTTTGCAGACGAGGACATCTGAAGAGGGTCGGAGACGACTTCATCATTTCTCAACTCCCAAATGGAATTCCTATGGAAGCGGACAGGGAGATTCGGCTCAAAACTTACGGTTATGCGATTATGCTGTACATGATCGTCCGTCTGCAGCTGCCTATCCAGCTTTCGGTTTTTTTGCCACAGCTATTCTACAGCCTAAAGGCGGGGACACGGCCCTGCTTCAAAACGGCATGTACATGCGTCTGACCGCACCCAGCCTCACCGAGATTCTTGAAGCATGGCCTGAAACGGTTCCGAGTTGGCCAAGGTCACCGACAATGCTAACGTTAATTATCTTACTGGTACATATCTTGATAAGCAGGTACGCTTTCTAAAATTTGTCGTTTACGGCCTATCTGATTAAAGTCCAGCCCAACGCCTTGCTCAATATGACTCAAGAGTCCTACAATGCTTTCGGACGCTTGGTTCAACGGGTGTGATGTTTGGAGGGGACACCGAATTTGATCACTCGCCAGACATGCAAATGTTCAAGTCCACCTTCAACCATCAGCTCAAAGATGGATATCCATTGACCCTGGGACAGGTATGTGCTTCTATTCATTCTATTCGTCTTCAACTAATTTCCGTTCCGTTTCAGAGCTTCGGTACATCTTTGCTGCCCATGATGGCCAAGATGTCTGCGGGGCGTCTTCAAAAAGTGGAGGACCTTGTAGCACGTCTGCACTGGGTCCCTTGCTCCGATCGGAGCTTGGTTGATTTGGAAGAAAAGTACAAAGCTGCTTTCATACGTTACATATCGGCTCCAGGGATTGTTCGCCATCCGTTGCTTCCTGTGGCGCGCCTGACGCGGGCTGAGCGCGAAATCACTGCTAGCAACCCTCTTGCCAGAGCCTTGATGTTTTTGATAACCACGACCGGGACCTTGCAGCTCCCTCGTTCGGAGACTACAAAGATACACGTGAGTTTCCTGCAGAGATTAGTCCTCTGCTTACCTGCTTTTAGATGGTGTTCTTTGCCAAGGTTGAGGAAGATGAACGTGTTCTCGATCCAAGCAACCCTGCTTGGCCTGATGTACGTGCATACCATATCTAGCCAAGACATATCACTGATTCGCACTCAGAGCACACCGCTCGTTCGGATCCATAGCTGCTTTGAGCAGTTAGATATCCCGCTACTTCCTATCAAGGCGCTGCTCGATCAGCCTATTCCCAACGACAACACTACGTACACAGACTTTGATCTATACCAATATGCAATGTGGAGGCCCTTTACCAAATTCGCAGAATTTGGAGGCTTGGTGAGCTTCTAACAGATGCACGCTTCACTTTATTCATCGCCAGTAGCTTTAGGAACCCGGCGCAAAGTCACTGGTAATTTTTTTATGTATTATACGTGCGGTATGTGAAAAAACACCCAATTATTTACCGAATTACTCCCAAAAAAATGGACCCTCTAGTATCGTAGAAGATTATATATCATCCTCATCCCTAGTATCGTAGATGATTATACATTATCCTCATCCCCACTATCATACTCGTTGTCGTTAGGAAGCCAACCATTCCCATCTCGGACCCACTGGTCGCCATACTTGTCTGAGTGCAAGACAATGGACGTACGGACACCCTCGTAGTGCAGGTTGAAATGAGTCACGTCGCAGGACGGAAATATAAGAATATCCCATGGGTGCAAGCGGAAGACGAACCCAGTCTCAAAGAGACAGAGCTCACCGCCAGTCCAACAGCCCGCAGGGATTATCACGCAGAATTTCTTGTCAAAACGGTCGCGGTGGCCACGGGTAGTGACACCAATGTTGACTACGAACCCGCCAAAAGGGTAGGCAAGGCTGCGTTCGTTCAAGGGCAGCCTGCTAACGTATATTTGCATCTCCACGTAGTCTTCCGGAAGAAACTGTTTAATCTGGTGAGAGGTGGTCAGGACCGCCGGCGTTTGCAAGGAAGCCAGGAACTCACATGGTGTTCGACTATAATTGTTATAAGGTGGATCATCTCCGCCAGCATGGCCGCTTCTTTGGGATTGTCTTCAACCTCTTTGGAGGCGTGTGGCACTCGTTGTGTGTGGTTAACACGAGATTTGTCGGTTTTGAATATGAAGTTGGGGTGCACACCCTTGGGAGCGTCATGGCCTGCAAACTGGTCAGATGGAATGCAATATATGTAGAGGATTCACAGTAGCTCACCTTCTCAGCATAGCGGTTGTAATAGGAGCAGTGCCAGGCGAGATAGCTATAGCCCGGTCGATCCGACTTATCTGAGTAAAGCTCGCCGCCCATGATTGAGGCCAGCTGGTCGAGCAGAGTCGTCTGCAGATGGGGCAGCGTGTCCAGCAAATTTGTTGCAACAAGCGCAAGCAGCTTGTTGTCTTGGCCACGTAGGTGGAGGACTTTCCTGTTTGAAGTTAGATGGTTTATAACACAGTGGGCAGCCAGCTTACCCTTCACATATTTTAGTATCAATACAGACATATGTATCCGGTTTTTTCAAACCGTCCGCATGAAGCGCCGCTAACTGTGCCCAATTCAGCCAAGATGTTGTTCTCGGAGAGAGAAGAACCTACCGCCCCTTCCAGATCAGCCAACCTCGCAACCTCCTCAGCCCTCCCGGCCTTCTCCCTTTCAGCTGCGGTCCAGGAGTCCAAGTTCCTTTTGTTGACAGGACAAACGGTGCGCTTGAGTAGCAGAGGCGTGACTATCTTGACCTCTTCCCCAATGCAGGACTCGTCGATCTTCAAAGGCGCAAGTACCGGCGCCAGCGACGGGCTGAGCAGGTTTGCGGAAAGGATGCTCCAGACGGAGTCCTGCGCAGGAAGACTGTAGAAGCTATACAAAATCAGCCAGGTATACACTCTCTAACCCCCCAAGAAAACGTACTTGACTTTGAAGGCCCGAAGATGGGCCTGGACATCTTTGAGGGGCTGAAGGGAAGAGACAGAGGCGTGGGACCAGGTATGAGAAGTTGGAAAGCCGTCAGGTCCAGTGATGAGCTCAGCTGCTTGATCAGCGCCATTTGTGGGACAACTACGGTCCGGATTAGTTGGCCGCATGAGACTGTCAACGAATAAGACCCGTCAGGCGCTGGGCAAAGATGAGGATCAAGGGAAAGAAACACATATATACAACATACCTGCAGGGATGCACAAAGTAAACGCCAGCACCTGAATTTGCTTGCAGGAGTATCGGAAACAAATGTCGTGCTTCATACCCCAGCGGCAAACATTGGGATAATATACATGGAACCTGGGCTTGTTTAGATTTTTGAGTTATCTCAGAGACAGCCACTTACTGGCTGCAGCCAGGTAGATAGTCGGGAGCCAGCAGTAAACCATTTGGATAGGTGGCGAGAGTCAATTTTTTTTGTCCCGCATTCCTTGGCTAGAACGCGAAACTCAGATGTGCCTTGAACAGCTCCCTTGCGCCGCCTGAGGAAGGAAATAATGAGCCGGTGAACAGAGAGGATAAGAGGTTACTCACCATTGCACATGCAGAGCTAAGTCCATGTATGACATCATTTGCCAGAAGTCGTTGACGACAGCTGCGTTTTCAAGAGCCGAGCAATGCCGTGCAAGAGCTTTCAGGGCAACAGGATTTGGAGATGAAGAAGCAGGGGCGGCTGCAGGATCGGCAGCAGGAGCAGGAGCTGTGGCCTCAGTAGACACAGAAGGAGGAGGCGGCAGAGCTAGTAGCAAATCTACCAGTTTATTCTGGATTTCCGGGGAGGTGGTGATGTATGACAGCCAAACGATGGGGGAAGAAGTGGCAGAGGAGAGGGAGGGAGGGGTTCTTTGATGCTCCATTTCTCCTTCGGAGTCTGGGTCTTGGCGATCTGCTCAGCGCTCTTGGCTTTGGCTTTGGCTTTCAAAGCCTTTTTGTTTTGGGTTGGCTATCCGGCTCCATGCCCCCGTCTGCTCCTTCAGCCCTTTCTCCGACTCCTTCTCCATCCAGCTCCTCCTCGAGACGCTGCAGGATCTCGCCGATAGTACTGGCTGCGGCCCGGGGTGCAGCTGCTTCGCCAACACGTGTTTGATTGCCTCCTCGAGGACATGGAGAACACACACAGGTTTCAGTAGCACGTCGACGGCGCTGACGGCACCGCTCAGCAACATCATCATCCAAGTCTGCATCGCTACCACCCCCATCGTAGTCATGTTGTCGCCCCCAGCCGCCGCTGCCACAGCTGCTTGTCCTTTGGAACGGCGTGGGGAGAGAGGCTCGAGGGTGGTCTCAGCCGCCTTCCTTTTCTTCGACGCCGAAGTGGGTGTGAGTTCTGAGGCGGAGGCTGTTTTGTCTGGGGAAGCGAGCCAACAAGGGTGCTGGTGGGAGACAGAAGAGTGGGGGGAGAGGAGGGGAGGGAAACAGCAGCAGGGAAGGAAGACGCAGAGGCGAGAGCAGTCGAATAGGCGGAGCCAATAACGGGGAGCCAAAACATTGGTGGCTCCCGTAGTCAAAACTCTGAGCTCCCCGTAGCTGCGGAGGTCAAAGGGCGCATTGGGGTGATAGCAGGGTGTCCTGAAAATTTTATGGATAACGGTCAGCATGTAGTACCGTTGAGCTTACCTTTTTCAGGATCCACATAATTTTCTTGGCCGAGCATGGGGTGTTCCCAATTTCTCCAAGCTGACGCCGAGGCATAGACTGCAGAGAGCGGGCCATTGAGCAATGTGAATGTGAATAGGCTTCCAGCCGTGAACAGGCTCCTGAGACTCATTGGGGTTGCGGGGCGGGAGATTGCGGGAGCCGGTGTCACAGGGCGCGGAGGTGGCGTCACAGGCACGGAGCTTGGGTCGCGATAGGAAGGGCCGTGCGTGGAGGTGCAGAAATTGCGGCAGCCGCAACGTGGCTAGTGGGCAGCACACCTGCGGAAGAAATTAGTCCTCGGTGGACCCAAGTGCTGACGTACCAGAGGGAGAGCTTGCTACGGCCATTTCAATGTCTTCGTCTACGAGGACCCAACGCATATTGGTGCGTTGTGCTTCAGCTGCAATAGTTTGCCGGAGGCACAAGAGGGCAGCCGCCCGATCATCGTGCGGCTGCGATGTGTTGGAGGTGCAGGGTAGAGAGGCAAAGAGTAAAGCAGTGTCCGCATCATCAATTTCGATGAGCATTGTGGGGATGGGGTTGGGGGTGGGGCTTTTGGCAATGGAGGAAAAATAAGTCTCGCAGGTGCTGATATAAGCGAGTGGCTGTACGGATTCACCCTCTGGAGGGGGACACGGTATGACGGAACGGGTGGGTGGTGACTCTGGGGTGACTACTCACGAGCGAGCACGACGCGTTTGTGTGGAACACATCTGGGTGGGAAGATTGAAGTCCCCGCAAAGCAAGAACAAACAACCTTCCTCCTCCTCCCGACTCGATTGCCTCCCGGGATTGGCCGCCCTCAACCCCCAGCTGGGTAACCCCCCTCATCGCCCGAGCCCCGCCGTAAGCAAGCGCAGAACGCACCCTGTACTCAAGAATGCACCCCGTACGCAGGAACGTAGGAACGCAAGCGAAGACAGATGCACAGAGTCCCAAAAGCCTGCGCTCACAAGAATGGTGCAGCACAAACGCCCGCTGTTGCACGCGGTGCCCCGCAGTCCTCCGTTTCATGAGTGGGCCCACCGCCACCGTCAGCGGCGGCCGCCAATTCGTGCAAAGCCCAGTTACATGGTACGTATTTATTTTGTTTATCCACAATTCTGTCGCTGAGAGGATGCATGGAACAGCCAAAGATGCGCGGGGCATGCTGCAGAGCGTCAGGTCGCAAATCAACTTTCACCTGAACAAGACGGTGTGCGACCTGAAGTGAGCTGATCCTTGTCCCATTAGCTGCATCTCAATGTCCTGTTAAAACCTCAGAAATCTTCGACATTCCATGTCGTCCTTGCCACCCTCGGCCGCAGTGCCACCAAGCTTGATAGCAGCTGGATTCACTTGGGCACCAAAGTGAGTCTGAATCATTCATTTCCTCAGCGTTCTGGCTTATCCCAAACTCGCAGGAGACACTCCAGAGCTTCTCCGACCCCCCCTTGGATGCATCCGCGCCATCGCTGCCCGATGCGCGCTGTCGGTATCGCCAACATTGATGGCAGGGTCGGGTTGACTTGGATCCACATGGGCACCAAAGTGAGTCTATATCATTCAATTCCTTTCCGTTTTGGCTGATCCAAAGTTGTGAGCAGAGCCTCTAGAGGCCCTCCGAGCCCCCTCACATGCGTCCGGACCATTGCCGCCAACGTTGATGGCAGTGTCGGGTGACTTGGATCACCAAAGTGAGTCTATGTTTCAATTCCTTTCCATTTTGGCTGATCCAAAGTTGGGAGCAGAGCCTCTAGAGGCCCTCCGAGCCCCCTCGCATGTGTCTGGACCATCGCCACCCGAGGCGCGTCGCCGGCGGCGCTGCCAACGTTGATGGCAGTATCGGATGATTTGGATCCACACGGGCACCAAAGTAAGTCTATATCTTTCAATTCCTTTCCAATTTGGCTGATCCAAAGCTCGGAGCAGAGCCTCTAGAGGCTCTCCAAGCTCCCTCGCATGTGTCTGCGCCATCACCGCCTGAGGTGCGTCATCAGCGGCGCTGCCAATGTTGATGGCACTGTCAGAACTCGCCCGGTCCGCCCCTTCCCGCTGCTGCAAAACTGAGTGGGGAGGCTTCAAGCATGTCCACGCGCGCGTCTTTCAGTGCCTTTGCGTTCAATGTGTCATTTGTCTGCAGAAGAAGGTGCGTTGGCCTGTTCATCTGAGTTTGAGTGCACGCTCAAGGGCCACACAAAAGCAATCCAGGATATGGATTTCGACCACAAGGGCCAGCTGCTGGGTGCGTCTACCGCCTCCCCATTCCTTCCTTTCCACTGAGTGACGTGTTCCATGGACATCTTTATCAAGATATGGGACAGCCAGAACGAATGGAAGAACACCAAAACGTTCCCCGGGCACGAGCACTCCGTCTTGTCCGTGCGCTTCATGCCCGGCGACCAATTCGCTGTCAGCGCCAGCCGAGATCGGTCTATTCGCATTTTTGATGTCGCATCGATGTGAGTTGCCCCCGAATTACACTACGCGCCCGTGCGTACGCTACCTTTCACTGCAGGCATCTTATCCGGACGACGATATCAGGACATTCAGACTGGGTGCACTGCGGGCTGCCATCGGATGATGGCAGGCTCCTTGCTAGCGCCTCAAATGACCATGTGAGTGTTTTTTTCTGTTCTGCTCAGCGCACGTCTTGATATGATATGTATTTACTAGACCGCCCGCATCTGGGACCCGCTAACGGGTGAATCCAAGATGGAGCTGCGGGGACACGACAATGTTGTAGAAGTCGTCGCATTCGTGCCACTAACAGCATACACCGCCATCCGCAAGCTTGGCGGCATACCAGTACGCATCGCGGCCACTGCTATTATACCACACCGTACACTGTTATTATACCACGCCATACACCATACAGTTAGTTACAACCGACATACCTCATACTCAAAGAATCATGCCTCATCTCACATTTTTTTCGGTTATCACGACCCTTCTCCTATGCCCCCTCCTCCCCCCTTCTTCCGCCTACGGTCACACCTAATTTTTCTCTTTTGGCTTCCTCACTTCTGCATTGTCCAACGCATACCCAGAATTGACTATGATATTATCATCAAGCTGTACGTGTAAATACTAGAGGATAGTACTATGTTATATATTTCATCTGAGATTCGTTTCATTCACACATCCACTTGTATATGACATGAGCTCGAGCTTGGACCATGATGCCTTGAGGGAACTCGCATTTTGTATTATTACAGTTACAACATACTTAGGATCGTACAAATATTACACCCAGTCAAAACGCCCAACCAAAACACCCAAGAGAAAAATAAATACAGGGACGTATGCACATCTAAGATTGGTCTGTTTTGCCCATCTAAGCCCAAAAGCATTACACAGTCTTCGGCGGTGCAAGTAAGATTGCATTCAAGATCGAATAATAGAAAGCATGTATGTGGCCAGCGGCAATGGGACGGGAATTTGATGGCATCACCGTGCGAGGCCTAATCGGGAACCCCTGCCATTTGGCCGCGTTCCATGGACAGACTCGGTAGAGGCTCGAGGGGGCACTTAAGCCTATAGGTTGATAGGGATAAAATGTACCTAGAATCATTTTAAATGTATTCTTGGTGACAGATGTTTTACCTCAGCGCCACGGCCGTCAATCGGTTTTGCATGACAATTTTCTTGGATGAATTTTGTAGGAATTTCACCAAGAATACATGTAGAATCGCGCAGAACCTCAGATTGTGCACGATTCGGGGCCAGATTGAGCCCGGGGCAGCTCGTGGCAGGGTGATTTGGATCAGGCTGATCGAAGGGCCTGTTAACACAGCCAAACAAATGCGACGCGCTCTCGTCCAACCCAAACAGACCTCTCGACATGTAATTAACGCGTCTCTATGACCCAGGCACGTCATGGGATACAAAGCTGCCTCATTTCGCTACGTTGGCACCAAAAGAAAACGTACCCCGGCCCAAAAACAGCACACGGCGGCTCTGGGAAGTACGGCATCTACCTCTTCTCTTGCGGCTTCCGATGCCGGCAAGAAGAACGAGCTTGTCTCACGACTGGAGAAGGAGAAGAGGTGTGGTGATAACTATCAACGGGAGGTCTATAACAGTCGGAAGAAGCAGAAAAGATCACACCAGGTCATCGCGAATCAGTCGGCATTGCTCGCGGAAGCACAGCTGGAAAACGGCCAGCTTCGCGCCGAGGTTAGCCAACTGACGGCAGAGGTTACGGGCCTGGAAGCCGAGTCGTCTACGCTTCGGGCAGAAGTCTTGTCACAAAAATCAGCTCAGAGCGCTGCAAGCAAAAAAATGCACACCCTCACTGAAAAAATCTGCCGGATCCCCTCTCGAATCGAAACTGCTGCTGCCAAAGCTAAAGCTCAGGCCAAAGAAGACCTATCTCAGCTATTTTCCTTTACCTTGAAGGAGAAAGGTGTCATCCCAGACTCGACAAGAGACATGATCAATGATCTTGTTGCTCTTGATGGTGTGCGCCCGAATAAAGTCATTGGTGTCTTGAAGCGCATCGCCGGGAAGCTTGGAATTGGAGTCACGAGAAACGCATCCGATCGCAGTGTGCGGTGAATCGTGAAAGAAGGAGGTGTAGCGTCGCAGATGCAGTTTGTTGGAGCTGTCGGAACGTCAAAAGGTGCGTAGATAATCATCTACTTCCCATTGGGTCTTTTTTTTAACACAATTTGACAGGTGTAACCCCGAGCAGTGATGGAACCACCCACAAGAACATCAACCTGGAGTCGCGTCGCGCCACGGTCATTAACCAGAACAACGAAAAGCAGACCTTCTTCCTTGGAATTGGGATGGCAATAAATCATACAAGTGAAAAGCAGCTTGAGGGATGGGAGGAACTCATCAAGGGGATGTACCAGATCTACAAGATGTCGCCTCGCTGCCAGACAGCCGATGACGCTCGCAATTTTTGGATCAAGGTTACCGGATGGCATTCCGACCATGCGGAGGACCAGAAAAAGCTGTTTCGTCTTGTGGCTGCAATGAAAACACGACTGGAGCGCGAGCGCAGAAGAGAGCGGACAATCGCGCAGATGGCTCCGTTGCAGTGGGCGGAGATCCTCTTCGAGGTTTCATGCAACGCAGTGACAGCGGCTGGGGGGATTGCGGCATGGGAACAGCTCTCGGATGCAGATCCTCTGGCCCGTCATGGGGAGGCGTTCACAGAGTTTGTGCGGAGTGTAGGGCAGGAGGAGTTTGACAAGTTGACGCCACAAGAGAAGCAGGACGTTGACCTTTTCATTTGGGGAGGATGCTGCATGCACAAGAATCTGAACGTCTTCAAAGGCGCAGTTCTGTCGATGCAGCAATGGTGGGCGGATAATAATCTTCCGGGGCCACTCAAGATGTTCAACCGCGACAATTCTGCTGCAGCGTCTCTCGGAGCAGGGACCGGTGCTGCGCACGAGCAGAAGATCGTAGCTGCGAAGGAGCCATTAAAGTCTCGAGTCTGGCAGGTGCAATTTTCCGCCACAAGGACCGTAAACGCGGTCAATAGGACACCCTTCGGTACTTCTGGGATCACGAAACCGGCTTTAACATTTGTTTCCCTGATACCAGCAATACCCGTTTCCAATTGCACGCCGGCGCTTGCAAAATCATTGTTCTCCATATGGAACTGCTCCTCCAATTCCTTGTGTACGTGCGGGAGAACAAAGGGAGTCGTACCTTAAACCACATGGAATTGAATGTTCAACGTGGCCTTCTCTGCTTCTATACTCGGCACGAGTTTGTGGTGATTGCGCTCCTCAATGAAAATATTGATGTTCCGTACATGCTTGAGGTACGTGATATTTCCTGAAGGCTTTTTATCAGATCTAATGTCTTCACAGATATGTGGGCCCTTACGTACCGAAGATAATCTTTTGAAGCTGGGCGAGCTTCACAAGAAGGTCAAGAAGCACCTCGAAAAGATCATTGCAAATCCGAAAATCGTGACAGGCTCCGATATGACATTTGCGACAGCGACTCTGAATGGAAAGCCTTGGGAAAAGGCGGAAGTGGTGTATGCGGCACTGCGTAGGATCTCCGAGTGAAAGCTGGAACATGTTGACATGCTCGTCATCGCGTATTGTAGGGGCGCACTTGGGACCTGATCCCGTTTCGACACCGAGTGGAGTGAGGATGGTCCTATCTCGAAGCTTTCACCCGAGAATATTGAGCGTGCCTGGCTCGAAGTTACAAACGATGGGAACGAAAGCGAGCTGGAAATTCTTCGACAGGCGGCCAAGCCCGCACCTAACATGTCCCTTGCCTACCACAGTGCCCTTCGGATGTACAAAGCAAACAAAACCTCAGAATATGTCAAGACATTAGAGGCCCCGGATTGGCAAGCTATTCGCGCGCAGGTCCGAAAAGAGGATGCTTCAGGTGCAAACAAGCAGAACAAGCATGCTCAGATTGTCCACATGAAGGAGGTTGTGGACGCTAACACAAAGCGGGACAAGGTGCAGAAGGAACGTGTTGAAAAGGCGCAAAAAGTGATTGCTGAAACCACGGCCATCCCGTCAGTGGAAGCTTTGGATGCGGCCTTTCAGCTTAACAACAGAGCGAACGGATACCTGACTGTCGCAGCTCTTGATTTACAGCTTGACTGGCACCTGGCCAACACGGTCAAGGAGTCCCCGAGTTCTCAAGAAAGCTCTGCATCCGGATCCCAAAGGCCAAGTCGGGTGCTAACGGGTGCAGAACTCGAGACACTAGGTATGCATGCCTGAGGGAGGTGATTTCCAAGCGTGCCGAGATACTCCAGCGCATTGCTGCTGAACCTAGTAGCATCGATGCAGGTCCTAGTGGCTTCGTCGAAGATGCCGCGCCAGAGGAGTCAATGCCGGCCCCGATGGATGTCGACGACAATGGTTATGACAATGAAGAGAACTGGTATGGGACTAGATTGAATTAGATATGCATAATACAGAGTTTCCGGGTAGTTAAAGGCTGCGGCAAAGCAGAAATACGACAAGAGACCTTGAAGAACTGGATTTGCCGCCAGATCGCTGTCAATCAGCTTATATAAGCACACAATTTCGGAACGCAGGAGAAATTCAGGCAATTCGGGGGGTGATTCCAGGAGTCCAAGCTGAGCCAGCTGACCAGGCAGATAAATGTATCCGCTCGGATGACGGCGGTATGGATTCCCAGGAAAACACAGAAACCGGGATCTGCAGAGAAATTAGATGGAGGCTCATAGGTAGACAAGCAGTGAATAGTTTACATGAAGGCTCCTGAGTGCTTGCAGGAACTTCAGCCGCCTTTTCCATCCCTTGGGCAAGACAATGCTCAACAAAAAGATGAAGCCAAGCAGGAGTTGTATACAGTGTCGGGAGGATATTTGCAATGGGACTGGGCACTGGAATAGCAGAGAACTGTCCCGATTCCAAATCATGTTCCAACTGGACAATGTCAATGATGCTGTTTAAGTTTTCGGTTTCCGGTTGAGCACGAGGAGCTAAAGTAAGGAGCTCAGTTGTCACTGGGGAAGGAAAGCCGCTAGTAATGGTGCGCACGGGAGGAGCTTAATTCTAGAAACTAAGGAGGTGGGTGCTGGAATTTAATTTAAGCAAGTAACTGACATACGCGTTAAATCGGAGTCTGAGTCGTAATCCACCTCTAGTATGAGAGCAGGGGGAGGCAGGGGAGGGGGTGTGGGAGGGGGTGCTGGAATGGAGACAGCCCTTCTAGAGACCACACGCCGCCGGAGTATCAGGCCTTCTTTTTCAGGTGGGGGATCCATAAAGGGGAGTGCAGCAAATACAGATATACAACTAATTTATTAAGTGCGTGTCGCATACAAATCACTACAAAATTCAAACGCGTCAACCCATACTGCACGACGGCTAATCATGCTTCGAGACTGTGAATGAATAGACTGAGATAAATGGGAGTTGAGGAGCTGCAACTCTTCCACCGATAAAGGGCAAGACGGCTCAACGACTTCCATGTGAGACAGCCTGTGAGGTCCCTCATTGGCGAAAGGGTTGTCGTGGCCCAAGGGTTCATCCTCTTCGTTGTTCTCAGCATGATGAGCCATAAGCTCCGCATCATGGAACTCCTCCCAATCAATACCGTATGCCTCCAGGTTCTCAATGGCCTCTCTTCCTCCTCCTCAGGATTTTTGTAGCCCCGCAGGCCGTTCTGTATCATGCCAAAGAAGAAGAGGTCTTCAGGGCTGCAGGTATGTTCATGGTCGATACGAATTTTGTGGGCTTCCAAGTCTGAGCCCAGTCCCGTGCATCTTGGTTAATAGCATCAAG
The DNA here is from genome assembly GCA_029378255.1 of Mycena rosella. Lineage (NCBI taxonomy): Eukaryota > Fungi > Basidiomycota > Agaricomycetes > Agaricales > Mycenaceae > Mycena > Mycena rosella. The sequence goes on from JARKIE010000285.1 coordinate 21,786, forward strand.
AAAAAGGTGGTGCAGGAGCCAGACATGCGTGTCCTCATCTGGTCTCAGTCCACAGCTGAACTCCAAGCTCAGGAAGAAATTGCTCCATTTCCGCCCAAAGCCATGTGTAACATCACACCAAAGTCGCTTGATCCGTATATTGTGGACGCTTCTACAGAATTTCGAAAAATAATGATTAAAAAGGAATCAATATGCAAATCGCTCCCAAAGACGTTCAATGGCACGATTGGGGACACTCCGGTAGACCACCCCGTAGACACTGGTCCTGGAGCGGGAATTGGGACAGGAGATGGGATGGATAGAGAGGAATAGCTCACCTGCCCCATATGTACGCTCCATGCTCCAGGCCGAACAGTTCCTCCATCCACTGAGCCACCCGGACGTTCTCAGTACCATGATCTCCCCGAACGCGTCTAGGTGTCCCATGCTGTGCAACCACCTGCATTAGAAAGAGATCGAGCACAGTGTCAGCGCGGTTATTGTTGTTGGCTTGGATCCCGGTGACAAAGCATGAGAAGCCATCTATGAACGCGTGGATGATGATATGCCACCGATGCAAACCTGAATGAAGCTGTGTTATAGATAAGGGAAAGAACGAGGGAGCCAGTTAAGTACCGTGTTGCCCATCATGATGTGAGAGAGAATTGGGACCTGCCACCCCTGTATGGCTGGCGGCCAGTTGCGGTGTTATTGTATGAAACGGGAGGGCCATGGACCCGGTTGTATGAGTCACGAATACGGGAGGTTGGTACCTGGTGTGCCATTTGGCGAAGATGACCTGCAATCATGCGCCGGCCAAACATCGGAAATATTTCCAGAATGTGGTGCATGAGAACATCCAGCTCCACATCGGTGAGGTGAGAAGTGGGAATGGGCGGAGCTGCGTTGTATGTGTGAGTAGCTGCTGCACCAGACGCCTCATCTATGTCGTCAGTGTAAACAGGTGCAGCAGGCTCAGTCAGCTCGTAGTCTAGAGCACGCCGACGAATGGTCCTGGTCCTGGTTGACAATCAGACTACCGGGGCAATGCCTGAAGGACCCCGAAGCTGAAGAGCGTGTTCAAGGAACACCTGGTCTATTTCAATGCGGGGGCGGCCCCTTCTTCCTGTGTGTGTTGTGGTTGCGACCGTGACACTGGTAGTGGCTGGGAGGTCCCCGGATTGGACGACAGCAGAGGAGAGGGATTCAAGCATGCGCAAGAGGCTGTCCTCCATGATCTGCCATTCCGCAGGGGGTATAATGTGGATGTGCTGGATGAGAGGGGATTTATCAGAGGAAATGAGAGGGTATACATAATTGCGCACCTGTTGGATGGCTTCTTGCAGCTGCAAAACTCCTCCATGCTGCTCTTGAAGTCTTAGCTGGTCCCCGATTTGTGTACGGAGGGCTGCATTGACCCGGTCGCCCAGTTGAGAGAATGCAATACAGATAGTTTCTAGAGGCAGAGGCACAAGCTCTTGGTCGTCCATGAGCATCAGCAGAGACTGTGTCTTGGGGCAGCAGTGACGGGAATATATTGATGGCCCACGGTGGAGAACCAGGATCAAAAAAGCCAAGGTTGAAAGGAGAAAGTAGGCTACATTGAGAGTGGTACAGCTGCTGAATGAAAACGAGATGGCTTAATGCAAGAACAGAATCAGTGAAACAAGAATGAGATCACCAAAACAAGATTGAAATGATGGAGAACGAAATCCAAATCAGAAAATTGTGATCTCGTTTTCGTTTTGATTGATCTTGATTTCATTCTCGGCCATCTTAATTTTATTCTCGGTCATCTTGATTTCCTTCTCAGCAACCTTGATTTCATTTGGGTGATTCCATTTTCAGGGAGGCACATCTTACTATTGTAGGTGTCTCCCGTATTTAAGACCCCATCTGGGAACATTTACTTTTTGAAGTTTGAACCGTGTGCACGATGATCACGGTTGAAAACAAGATATTTTGGGCGGCTAAATGAGATTGACTGTCGTGACACAAGATCATTAATTTAGTCCGGGCAGGACACCTATAAAGTTGGATGTCAAGTCGAGGTCCTATGCACGATTTGACATCCAACTTGGTTTTCGGCTCCAACTCCCAACTTGATGCCAAGTTGGGGTCCAAGTTAAGGCTTAAATATCTAATTTTGAAACACCCTAATACATCGGCCTATGTGTCAAACATTGTACTTCGCTACACCACGACCTCGATGAGCTGACCCCTTTTAAGGCTGTAGATCTCAGGGTTGGATGTTGCGGTAAGAAGAATTCACCGAGCCAGTATCACATCCGGCCAGACCATCGGGACCCCTTCGACAATAGCGAAGATACAGTGGACATACCATTTGGCACACCGGATCGCGGTTGAATACCAGAGACTTGAGGAGCGCCGTCGCATTCTGGACCGTCACCGTCCGGAGACGAGGACGGAAGTCCGCGAGCGCCGCCGAGTCGTCGACAAATTGACGACGTCGCTCGACGAGCGCTGTAAAAAGAGGGTGTGCTCTGGGGCCTCAACTTCTCCGCAGCTTTCTATAATATAGGTGACAACCTTTGTCGGGTTCAATTACAATGGAAACTTATTGCCGTTTGCATAAAAGTTGGCGCCGGGCGTAAATACATATAAATTTGTGTTTTCCGAGCAGATCTCGCGCGAGCTCTAGCTCCTCAACCACTAGACGAAACCCTATATGTATATAGTGAAAATTGATCGGTTTTTTGAGGGCTATGTGCCCCCGGGGTCCGTTTTGAGATCCAACGACTTTTCAAGAAGTCATATCTGGCGGTCCGTTTCCGCTCATTTTGAGCATTTCTCGCGAACGGTGAGGTTTTATCCTTAGGTCCAAGTTGGAGAAGTGTTCGTATAGTACTCCCCGAGTTGCCCCCAGCCGGAAATAGTGTTTGCGACCTCGTTCCCACGTGCTGTTATTTGTTTTGGACAGTTTCCGACCTTTCTCGCAGCTTCCCCTCAAATCACACTCAACTCTTTCTCTGCCCTTCGTCCCAGTATGACCCGTGGACGCCCCCTTTCACAGGACTTATGATGGTCACTCCTCAAGATGGCTAGAACTCATGATGTTGCCACAATTTCGAAGCTGACTGGTGTTGGCAAGCGTACAGTGCAGCGGCTCATGTCAGACTATCGCAAATATGGCACCGCAGCACGTTGGGGCCCCGGCCGTAGTTTGAGAGGTCGGAACCGAAAATTGACTGCAAGGAACATGGAGGTGAGCAGTATCTTTGATGCCAAACAGCATATTGTAGATTACTTCAATAGTTTTTGCGTGGTTATGTTCGCTTCTGCAATGATCCTTATCTGCAAGAAATGAAAGAGCTTCTTGAAGAACGAGTTGGGGTGGAAGTTTCAGACTCCACCGTATGGCGAGCGCTTATGCGCACTGGCTTTACGATGAAGAAAGTGTGTTATCGTCTTCCATAACTTTCTTGACACTGACACATGCCCACTAGATTACTCGGCATGCTATCGAACGCAATGAAGGTGATCGGCGAGGCTACAAATTCAACTATGGGCGCACCTGTCAGCCCGAGACCACTGTCTTCGTGGATGAAAGTTCATTTGACCGTCGAACCGTAATCCGCAACCGTGGATGGGCCTTGAGGGGCAATCGAGCTGAAAGGAAATGCTTTTTCGTCCGCGGTCGAAGGTGTGTCAGGTCGGTATACGGACAGATGATGAACACTGATTGACGAAAAGATATTCATTGTTGCCGGCTTTGACAATGGATGGGATCATCTACGCAAAAGTTGTGGAGGGCTCATTCACGGCAGAGCTCTTCTTCGAGTTCATTTTGGGCCTCCTAGATCGCATGGACCGGTCGATGCCTCCTGGATCTGTGATCATCATGGATAATGCTCGCATTCACAAAGATCCATCTCTCCGTGAACTCATTGAGGCTCGGTACATATATCTATCCATACCAGCTTGACAGGAGCTGATTCAACCTCTCTAGGGGATACCGGCTCAAATTTCTTCCCGCCTACTCCCCCGACTTCAACCCCATCGAGTTGGCCTTTTCCGCCATCAAGGCTTATGTTCGTCGTATGGGAATTATTGGGCGTGCTGACTTGGAGGCCGGAGACAATGATACCTATGTGTATGTGCACTTGATTGAGGCGGCATTTGCAATTACAGCTGAAAGTGCGATGGGCTGGTTTCATCATTGCGGATATATCTAGACTATGTAAAATATTTCGAAGCAACTAGTGTGTGGTCAAGCTGAAGGGTATGAGTATAAGATATGGACCATTAGATATTGTAGATGGAGCTCGAAGCTAACAAGAAATTGAATACTAGACAAACATTCATTCGATGCGCGCCTTCTTGATCTTCTGCCGATCCTCCTGCGCAAACTTCATCAAGCGCTTGGCGGTCCCCCAATTCATCCCCGTAAGTTCCTGGAGCTTTTCCACCGAGTCAAGGTCAAGCAGATCATCGAGCCGAATGATCCCGACTTTGTATAATGCATCTGCATACTGCCCGTAATTCTGGAAGTCCGCCCCGCGGTCCTCGTCGAAATCGATGTCCTGCAACCATTCCCTGATTGCTGGATATTTGCGTTTGCGTGGTGGGCTTGGCGTCGCAGCGGCGGCCGCAGGAGTGGGAGCGGGAGCGAGTTGGGTGGGCGGCTGCATCATCATCCACGGCGGCGGCATGAACATCCACGGGGGCATTTGCTGACCCATCTGAGGCCACATTGGGGCGCCGCCGTTGAAGTTGTTTGCCGCCTGGGATATCTGTAAACCCTTCTTGGCACGACGCTGGCGTTCGATCTGGTCTTCGATCTTTACCTGATCCGGGACTTTATCTACTGTCGCAAGATTACGACGCTGCAAAGACATCCAATATAAGTACATACACAGACAGTAGAGATGTGAGTCTTACCATTAGAGTCGCCCAGATCACCAGATCGTTATTTGTGTAATGATAGTGCTCGCCCGAACCCATCACATAGCACGCCTTCCCAACGTGCTCTTGACAGGCATGATGTTTCTCGATTTCCGCCATCAGCTTGTGTTCTTGTTGTTCGCTGGCCTCAAGTGGTGCGGCAGGCTCCTTCTTCTTAGCCGAATTCTATCAGCCAGCAGTGAGTATATTCCATCGTAAGCACTGTTAACTCACCTTTGATCCTCCGCGCTCAACAGGGGTAGCAGAAGTATCACTGAGAACAATGTGGAATGGTTTGACGGAGCCTTTCCCTTTCTTCTTCTCCAAGCAATCTTTACGGAAACCCTCGATAGACTCCATCAGTCTCTCGTAGTCGTCTGAACTTTCCAACAGTGTCGGTGAGGGTTTCGGGGTCTTAGGCGCGTACGACGGTACATAACCGATTGCCGACAGATGAGTAACACTGACTTCCATTTTTGTTGCGAGCTGAGCCAAGAATCCGCCAAATGATGTGGTGGAGGATAGGACAAGATCCCGGGTCGCGTTCTTGTAGGGGACTTTGTATGTAATACTGTAACCCTCCTCGTCGTCGCTGCTCTCAGCCGAATCATCACCTATAGAAAACATGCATGAAAAATGATACATGGACGTACACGGTACAGAAAGGACTGACCATTAGCATCGCTCTCATCATCATCGACATTGATGTGAGGTCCATATTGATCCTCATCAAGTGCTGCACTCTCCTCCGGGGAGATCCCCATGACCTTGTCATAGACCGCGTCCATCAGGTTACGCGTCGGGTTACGCGCTGTCGCAGTGGCGCGTGTCGTTCCTAGCCCCATGAGAAGTTCAGCCGCGTCTGCATCCGACTGAGAGATGCTCGGGTCCTTGGTGACTGCCTTGGCCTTGGGCTTGGGCTTTGGACGCGGGGGTGGAGAAATGCGGGGGGAAGCATTTTCGTCTGCTGTTCCAGCCTTCGCAGACTTTCTTCTGCCAGTATTAGCCCGTTGTGCGCGTGGCTTTCGCTTTTCTGCAGCTCTACCATTCCCCATTTTGTCCAGGGTGTGAGACAGAGAAAGAGTTGAGCGTGATTTGAGGGGAAGCTGCGAGAACGGTCGGAAACTTTCCAAAACAAATAACAGCACGTGGGAACGAGGTCGCACATGCTATTTCCGGCTGGGGGCAACTCGGGGAGTACTATACGAACACTTCTTCAACTTGGACCTAAGGATAAAACCTCACCGTTCGCGAGAAATGCTCAAAATGAGCGGAAACGGACCGCCAGATATGACTTCTTGAAAAGTCGTTGGATCTCAAAACGGACCCCGGGGGCACATAGCCCTCAAAAAACCGATCAATTTTCACTATATACATATAGGGTTTCGTCTAGTGGTTGAGGAGCTAGAGCTCGCGCGAGATCTGCTCGGAAAACACAAATTTATATGTATTTACGCCCGGCGCCAACTTTTATGCAAACGGCAATAATACTTATGTACCCGACGATGCCTTGGAGATGGGATAGTCAACTGGGACATCTTCAACAGCTGGTTGATGCTTACCCTCGGGCCAGCATCATGGATCTCCTGTGAAGGGTTGAGCTTGAGGAAACAACTTGAAGCTCTCCAAATAACACTAAAATCCGCCCTTGTACTCCCATCCAAAACGAGAAATCAAAATTGATCTACTACGCGCAATGCCGAGGAAGGTCGTAGAAGGTCGCGTCGCTGGACATTGAATCTGCCACGAAGTTTCTTCTTGCTGCAAAAATCTTAGAAAGAAATCCTATACCATATGGATGCACCTTTATTTTCCTCGTGGCGACGTAGACCAGTGACTGATCTGTCTATGAAGGCCAGCCTCGACCATTTACTTTTGGTACGACAGGCTGAACTCGAGCCTAGCTGAGAGGAAGAGTGCCGTGATGAACATTGTCACTGCCACGCTCAAATTGCTCCTATGCCAAATACCCTCCAGTCGTAGATGCATACAGCTTACCTCAGTCGGGCGGACTCGGCGCCTGCTCTCGCCCCCTGCTCTCGCCTAGCCGACTCAGAGAGGTTGAAAGAATTGATTCCGATGGCAGAATGTCTTCGATATGCGCATTAATATCGAGTCGCAGAGCTACATAGACATGAGTTGGAAAAGAAAAATGTACCCGAACGACGTTTAGGTGACAACTTTTGTCGGGTTCACGCCGACAGCTAGAGATTGATTAATCAGCTTGACAACTACAAAGGAAACTCAAAAAGAGCGCATACTTATGTACCCGACGATGCCTTGGAGATGGGATAGTTAGCTGGGACATCTACAACAGCTGGTTGACGCCTACCCTCTGGCCAGTCATCGTGGATCTCCTCGATGCTGCGAAGGGTTGAGTTTGAGGAAACGCCTTGAAACTCTCCAAATTTACTCAATAACACTGTTAAATCCGCCCTTGTTTGCCGCGGCGAAAGTGGGGTCATTGGCGTTCTTCACCCTAGTATGCGTGTTCTGGTTGTAATCGGTGTACATGCCGATGATGTCTGGGAAATATTATCGATCCTCCATGGAACGAAGCCGTCGCAAAGGGAACGCACCAGTCCATGGATCTGAAATATTGTCAATTCTACATGGAACGGGACAGTCGCAAAAGGGAACGCACCTGTGAAGTAAAGTCGACCGAAGTGGGCGACGCCGGAAGACTCGGAGGATGACGTGTGGACCAAGATGTTCAAATGGTTCGCACTGTCGCTTGTATACCCGGGAAAGATTGTCTGGAACTCGGCGATCCCGTTTGATGCTAAAGGAACATTGAATGGGACGCTAGTAGGAGTAGGAAATGCCACCTACCGGTCTCCGTGGCGCCGCGAAGGAAAGTACTGCCGTAGTTTCCTTGAGCGTTGGCTATATATTTAATATTGTTTCCGTGAGTTGCGGGACTACTCAAGTCAATAAGGGACCTTACCCGACCAAATTTCCACCGCAACGCCGGTAAGGGGTGGCAAGTTTCAACATTCATTACACCGACGTCAACGGTGAAAGCGACGCCGCTGCGGGGAACTTGCACTCAAAATTAAGCTGCAAAGTATCGATTCACTTACGGTTGATCTTCCGTGACATCAACCCGCATGGGCTAAAATATAGATTGTGAGTGGTGGCAAAAGCCGAAAGAAGGGACTAAAGGACCGGGTTCGCAATATAATCCTCTGTGCACAATATGAGTAAGGGCAGGGCGAGTCGAGTTGAATTTCCGCGTACCGCTGGGCGTCTCGGGAGACAGAACACATGTGGTCTGCGTAGTAGAGGTGAGATTGGACCGAACAGGTGGGATGCCATTTACATTCAACATGTTGGCGTAGAATGTCCTTTTGGAGAGACCCCGAGCGGCTCTTCTCGCCATGTTGTACTTGGCGACTTCTGCGGAGCAGTCCCTGGGCACAGGAACCGTCGGTACAGCTAGACGAGCAATGAACGTCAGCGCGATAGTGGGCAAATTTTGAATGAACTGAACCAGAAGCCAAGCCGCAGACAACAGCCAGGGAGATGAAGGAAGAAAGACGCATTTTATTTGAGCCTAGTTTCCAAAGGACGGAGGAACATTTCGCCAGTTACACCTTTTATACCTGCAATGCATTGATTTCTAATGCACATCCTCACCAGGAACGGGAAAAGTACGGCCGCATACGTAGCGCATGGCGCAGGAGGTAGCGTAAAGATTCGAAGTCAGATTCTGCAGTTGGAACTTACTCTATGGCCGAAAAGTCCTGCATGACCGGAATTTATCCTCGAAACGAACATACATCGTCGATCGTGGAGGGAAGATTCCCTATCGGGTCTTTTGCGTGTCCTCTTTCTTCCAGAGGGGGAAATAACACGTCGGAGAGGAGCGGCCGTTAAAGAAATATATGAAGAGGCGAACCAGAATGTCGTAAGGTTGAGGGCTCCGAAAAGATTCCCGAACAGCAGAGGACGGAAAATGGATGCACCGCACTAAATCCCGCAGGAACTGGGTCACCGGGAACGGGTGTTGCTTGCATTTAACCTCGAAATGGCTTGAACCAAGTTTAAAGGGGTCAGCTGGCGGTAGCTGTTGTGGAGTAGAAGTCGCGCGCCTTACTCACTACTCACTCGCTGGCACTGGATAATCTGTAAGACTATCGTTTTGATAAAACTGAATCGGAATCGACGCGACGAGACTTATTGCTGCCACCGAGGACATCACGGACGTTCGCAGTTTTTGGTGGTCCGAGCAAGGTCCGAGTGAGTCCGAGTGGCAGCTACTCTCCGAGACGCCATTCGGCCATGTATTATGGCAGCGTTTTCTATGCCAGCGCGCACTATTAGTGTCCGAGAGGGTCATGGACAGGTCATTTTGAATGAGAACGCGGAGCGGCGTGAATCGCCGGTTATAGTGGGGGGCCCAGGCGGGGTCCGAGTCCGAGTCCTAGCATGGGGCTCGATTTGTCCAAGTCCTATGAGCTAGAGCTAGATCGGACTGGGCCAAGTTGGAACAAAGCTGAGCGTTGGTTGAAAGGCTTCTGGCCATTGCAGCAGCACCAGGACATTGAGCGGACAGATTGGCCGCGGCGAAGATGATCAGCGTGTGACCGATCGCTACTCCGAGTCGGACGAGCGGACCGGAGCGAGCGGCCGAGGAAGACCGAACGACTTCAAGCTTGACACTGGCAGCGGTGTTAGACCTCTTGAACGTTGCAGCGGAATGTTGACATGCCGACATACGTCCCTGCGCATCCACCGACTATGCCAGTGTCTTGGGCGAGCGAAGTGTCCGGGCTCGACATATTCCATCCCTGAGGCACAGAATATTATTTGTTTTTGTTCACGGCGTGAACACCCGATTATACTAATAACTTAAAGTCCATGAACGAAAGAGTACGTAGGGCGAAGTGTGGTATTCGATAACACAGCACTAGTCCAGCACCCGGGGTATAAAGACTCAAATGGCGAATGCATCGTGATAAACAGTGCTTATACTCCCGGTCGGCGAATGGGGTTCCTAGGGTATCGTCAGTAAGGTTAGAAAGTAGATGGTAAAGGGACGAACATCGTCAAGGCTCGACGAAGTGGTGGACATCCGCAGGTGGTTAGGGATCTCAGGCATTTCCGACAACCGCGTCTTCGGCTGAGGATCAGCGAAAGGGTTCTCGGGGTCAGCGAAGGGGTTCGCAGATGCGGTTGCCGGGGCCTTGAGGACCGAAGCCCAGGCGGGGTTTTGACCCAGGGATTGTGCGAAGGTGCTGTGGTCAAAGCTCATGGACGACGAAGGCGGGTCAACTTCCAATGTGTACGACACGGGCTTGGTGCTCGCCGCAGGTGCTGCGACCGCTGCGAAATCTTGCGGAGCGATGCTGGGTACCGGTTTCTTGTGTACATTGAAGTTCGAAGGCGACGGCGAGACCTGAGCCATTTCGGGGGAATCCACGACGATCGAGGGAACCGAAGGAGCGGCCGAGGTGTGGGGGGTTACCATTGAAAAGACTGGGGCGCTCGAGTTGGTCGGCATGGATCGTTCCGCATCTCTGAACGGCGAATCCGGGCGGGAGCTCAAGTAGAGGGCCTGGCTGCGGCGACGTTTGCGAAGGAAGAGACAGAGGAGGATCCCGGCGATGAGGATGATCACCCCACCAACGGCTCCGCCGGCTGCCATGACGGTTGTATTAGGGCCAGACCTGACTCATGCCATAAGTCCGCGTCGGATATCAGGGCGTTAAAACTCACTTCGTTGAATCGTTTAGACCAGTTGGAACTACTGTGATCGAGGTTGAGGTAACCACCGCATTAGTGGACACGGTCCTCCCGTCGGCGAGCGTCGTCGAAGTCGGAATGGTAGTAGTGAAGATCGAAGTGCTGGTAGTAAGACCTGGAGGTGCATCTGCTCCTACTCCTGCTCCCCCGAGAACGCTGTAAGAAAATGTCAGCTAGCGGTCAACCGAGTATTGACTACGGCATACGCAAAAGTAGAGGGCGCAGCTGATGGGATGCCTGTTTCGGGAGTTGTCGGTCTAGACAGGGAGGATAAGACAGAGTTCTTAATCAATTGGATACACTTACTGCACAGTGACGACAGACTGGACCGACGTGCTCGTGACAGCCGCTTGACCGCTGATCGTGGTGGTAGTCGCAGCCACAGCCGGCGGGGCGGCGGCAGCGCCAGCTTGATTCGAAAGCGCCGTCGTGATGGACGCCTCCGTGGTCGTGGTGGGTGCATTGTCCCCCTCTCCAGCGCTCGCCTGACCGGCGCCAGCGGCTGCTCCACCCCCGCTACCATTGTCGGTCGCAGTGGAGTCGGCCGAGGTCAAAGTCGCTGTGGCCGTTTCCTTGGTGTGCGTGTCTTGGGGAGGCGCGGGCGGCGCGCCCTGTCCACCATTGCCGCCCTTGGTCTGGGTCGCGGATGAATCCGTGGACGTGGTGGTCTCAGTTGCTGTGGTCGTGTCCGGGGGCGGGGGCGGCGCACCCTGTCCACCGTGACCACCATTCCCGCCCTTGGTCTGGGTCGCGGACGAATCCGTGGACGTGGTGGTCTTCGTCTGGCCGTCTCCACCTCCTAAGAGGGACGTGAGGACCGAGACGGGGTTGGTAACGATTGGGGGCAGACCGCCACCGCTCTTATCGGTAGTAGAAGAGTCGGTGGAGGTCGTAGTTGCGGTGGTCGTCTCCTTGGTCGTCTTACCGCCCTTGTCTCCGCCAATGCCGAGAAGCGAAGTAAGGGGGGGCAGGGGCAGAATGGGCGGCAAACCACCGCTCTTGTGGGTCTCAGAGGCCGCAGTAGACGTCTCGGTTTCCGTGGCCGTGTCCTTGGTCGTCGCGCCCTGGTTACCCTCGCCGCCGTTTCCGCCGTTGTTTCCGTTTCCGCCTATGCCGAGAAGCGAAGTGATGGGGTTAAGAATGGGGGGTATCAAGGGGGGCAAACCACCACCGCTCTTGTGGGTCGAAGAAGATCCAGTGGACGTGGTGGTTGTCGTAGCCGTGTCCTTGGTCGTCGTCGCGCCCTTGGTCGCCCCGCCCTGGTTGCCCTGGCCGCCCTGGCCGTTGCCGTTGCCGTTGCCGTTGTTGTTTCCGCCTCCGCCCAGGATGGGGAGAAGCGAAGTGAGGGGGTCACTAAGAAGGGGAGGGAGGAATCCTCCACTGTTGCCGGTCGAAGAAGACGCAGCGGACGTCAAAGTGTCCGTGGCCGTGCTCTTGGTCGTTGCGCCCTGCCCGCCCTTGCCGCCCTTGCCACCCTGATTGCCTTTGCCGCCTCCGCCGAGGATGGGGAGCAGTGAAGTGAGGGGGTCACTGAGGACGGGAGGGAGGAATCCTCCACTGTTGCCGGTCGAAGAAGACGCAGCGGACGTCAAAGTGTCCGTGGCCGTGCTCTTAGTCGTCGCGCCCTGACCACCCTTGCCGCCCTTGCTCCCCTGATTGCCTTTGCCGCCTCCGCCCAGGATGGGGAGCAGCGAAGTGAGGGGGTCGCTGAGAAGGGGAGGGAGGAATCCGCCACTGTTGCCGGTCGAAGAAGACGCAGCGGACGTCAAAGTGTCCGTCGCCGTGTTCTTCGTCGCGCCCTGCCCACCCTTGCCGCCCTTCCCGCCCTTCCCGCCACGGCCGGCAGTCTGCGTAGAGGTGGTGACGGCGTCGGCGGTCGAGGTCGCAGCGTCAACGGTTGAGGTGAGATCTGCGGTGGAGGTAGCAGCCTCTTCCGTGGAGGTATGAACATCCGCGGTCGAGGTACTGGCATCCTCGGTCGAGGTACTGGCATCCTCGGTCGAGGTATTGGCATCCTCGGTCGAGGTACGGGCATCCGTCGAGGTACTGGCATCCTCGGTGGAGGTACGGACATCCTCGGTCGAGGTGCGAGCATCAGCAGTCGAAGTAGCATCGACGGCCGAGGTAGTAGCCTCAGAAGCCTTGGTGGACGAGGTCTCTTCGACGGCGGTCGTGGTCGGAACAGAGAACGGGCTGGTCCGGGTAGCCGTGTCGGTCTTCTCGCTCTCGGTTGTGGGAGCAGCTTCCGACTTGGTGGTCTCAACGGCAGCGGCAGTGGTCTCGGTCTCGGTCGGGCCAGCCTTCTCGCTCTTGGTCGTAGGGGCGGCCTCCGCCGTGGTGGTCTCGGCGGCGGGCGGCGTCGAGGTGGTTACAGGCTCGCGGGCTTCCGACGTCGTAGTCTCCTTCGCGGCCTCCGTAGTAGTTTCCGGGGACGCCGCCTCGGTCGTCTTCGCCGCGGGAGTGTTCGCCGCTGACAGCGAATGATTAGATGTGTCTTTCGGGTGGGCATGTCGACTTACGGGGTTGAGGCGCACTCTTGTCGTCAGAAGACGCAGCACCCTGCGCCTTGGAGTCGTCCTTCGAACCGGGCCCGCCAGCAGCTGCCGAGTTCGAAGCGTTAGTTGTAGAAGAAGAAGAGTCCGCGGCTGAGAGCAAGGGTCAGCGAATGTTGCGAAGCGAGACTTGGAAGCTTTACTGGTTTGGCCACTGGAAGCCTTCTGGCCCGAGCTGATTGAATCAACGGGGGCAGCGTCCTTGGGGGAGGACGAGGGCGGAGCGGCAGCCGCGGGGGTGCTGGCGGCCGCGTCGCCACCAGGACCATGAGCGGAGCCACTAGCGTTGCGTTTGCGATGGGTAAAGACAGGTGGGTCCTTTGCCTTCATTGTAAGAGCGGATTCCACTGAAAGGGCGGGGCAGCACGGTATTATAAGGAAGAACTCACATCGGATTTAGATTTCCCAGCATCTGCATCTGCATCTGCATCTACATACGTCGCCGCAGGCGTGTCAACTGCGTTGTTGAAAGTCAGAACCAGATACGATGATGCGGGGACTATTTATGCAGTACCATCGCTCAATCCACCAGACCGAGTTGTGGTCTCCGGCACTGCATGATATTCGGTGTCAGCGAGCATCATTCAGAACGCGAGACAGTGGCAGTCGTGGAAACCGACCTGAGTCGCCCTTGGTCGTCCCGGCATTAGAAAAAGAAAGAAAAGAGGGGGGAAAAGCCCTGCGCGCTGCCGGAGCGCCTGAGACCAGAGAAAGCTTGTAAGCGCAAACAATTGATACGGATGATGGCGAGGCGCACGGGAGTCTGAAGCAGAAGTGCCCTGGGGTAGCCAAGCACGGCGGTCGAGCACAGGCATAACGAATTTAAAGGAATGAAAGCAGCGAAGGGATGAAGAACATGAAGGGAGAGACCAAAACGATCACTGCATTCGGCTCGCGGGCATAGGGCCTATGGATGGCATCAACGGCATTTGAGAGCACGTCAAGACACGGGGAGATGCGGCAGTTTTAGGCAGTTTCAGGCAGCTGCAGACTGTTGCAGAGCACACATTGGCGGCTGATCCTCAGGCGTGGAAATTGGCGTGAAATCGGCATCCGGACATATGTTGCACCTTGTCGTGAGAGCGATTTTCATGGTGAAAAGCGCGTGGGTTTCGATTGCAGATGCTATTTCTCCTCCCCTTCTCGAAGAACATGAACATGAAGGTATGCAAAGGATTCAAAATGCGGGTTGCTAGGCACAATGTGCACAAGCATCAACTCGGAGGTGTCTCACGTGAGCAAGGCCCAATGCTGATCGGATAGAATTTCTGGAAGCAGGGCGAATTAGTTTCTTCTTCTCTAGTCCTTTCTTTTCTTCTCCGACAATGGCCAAAGTCCGGTATCAGGAGCCTGCACGCCGCCGCTCCCTCTCCGACCCCCTCGCCGCCGCTCTCCTCCCTCCCCCGAACGAGACTCTTGACGAGCGCGAATCCCGTCTCAAGGCTGCGACCGATGCGAAAAAGGTCAGCGATGGAATCGACGAGATGATCAGGCAGGACCGAAGCCACCGCAAAAAGTCCCGCGCAGAGGTCCAGGTTCTCCTTCTTGGCCAGTGAGTCCGCTTCGCGTCTCCACTGCGCGAATCCAGTGCTCATACGCTCCCCCAGGTCAGAGTCGGGCAAGAGCACATGCCTCAAGCGTGAGTATTCCCCCCTCTCAATATCGGCGGCGCGCGGCCACGTATTACTGCCGTTCTATGGAACATTTCAATGGAATGTGCCATTGCCGAATTGGCGATATTAGCGCCTAATTAGGCAGGGCGCGGCGCCCAAACCGGTCATCCTGGCTGACACGCCCCTTGCAGAATTCCAACTATTGCATACCCCGGCTGCCTTTCACGCGGAGCGCATTGCATGGCGCGCAGTAATTTATCTCAATCTTGTGCGATCAGTCCGAAGGTCAGTGTATCTGCACTCCCGACGACTGTGACTGAGTTTCATATAGAATTCTGGATGCCCTGCAACCAGAGATCGATGCTGTGGACGAGCACGACGACGGCGACTCGCTCGAGACTGCTTCAGTCATTATTTCCTCTAATGGCCGGCCTCCGTCTGCGATATCGGGCACCAAGGTTCCAAATTACGAGGGCTACCGCCGCCGATTGCACCCTTTAATACAGCTCGAGGACCGCTTAATTCGTCTTCTTTCCTCTCCCGAAGAAGACGAGGCGACCCACTTTGGTCCCTGGGAGACCCTTGCTCCACAACCATACACGGCCTATCCTGACCAGGGCCACAACGGACGGCCTACGCCCACGATATTAATACCACCAACGAAACCATACTCTACCCCCTCGCCTTTGAACGGCGCTGCTTCTTCTTCTACGTCCTCACCAACGAGCAGCACTGGCAGCAAATCAAAGGAAGTTGCAGTGCACACTTCGACAAACTGGAAGAAGGCCTTTTCCCTAGGGAATCGGTCCAAGAGCCCCAAGAGCGCCCACTCCGGCGAAATTGAAGGCTGGTGGGAGGACCCGGATGACCCTGTACATACGCTCCATGCGTGTGCGCCGTACATGCAGGAGATGTGGAGAGACCCCAATGTCAGACAACGCCTCCGAGAGAAGCGAATACGGCTGGAGGAAAGTAGCGGCTTGTGAGAATTTTTCCTTTCGCTCTGCTTCTTCTTCTTCCGAGTAACTTCTCGTTTTCTCAGCTATCTAGACGAAATTCCTCGGATCACAGCCAAAAAGTACATCCCAACTGACGGTCCGTCTTCCTCATGCATCTGCTTCCCCACGGTCTGACAGCTAATTGGTTGCAGCTGACGTCCTGAAAGCACGGTTGAAAACCATGGGCGTTGTCGAGCACACCTTTTCTATTTCTTCCGGCAGCAACCGCGGCGTACAATGGAAGATATACGATGTCGGTGGCGCAAGAAACCAGCGACAAGCGTGGGCGCCCTATTTTGAAGACAGTGAGTACTCTCTTTGTGGAACGGAGGACACAAGCTCAAGTCCTATCAGTCAATGCGATCATTTTCCTCGCGCCCATATCCGCTTTCGACCAGGTCCTGGCCGAGGTGAGTCGCGCACATTTCCGACCGCAATGGAAGTAACATTGGTATTAGGACCCCCATGTCAATCGAGTTGAGGACTCGCTTCAGCTCTGGCAGGCGGTCGTCTCCAACAAACTCCTCGCCAAGGTCAACATTGTACTATTTTTGAACAAGTGCGATCTGCTTCAGGTAACCTACTGCCCATGGTCGCCATCTTGCTTTACTCATTTCTGTGCAGGCCAAGCTCGACGCTGGCGTGCGCCTGAACCACCACATGATCTCATACGGCGACCGACCAAATGACTACGATTCGGTGTCCAAATGTATTTTTGCCGTCCGTGATCGGTTTTCCCTCTCTTACCTCCGTATTCCAGATTTCCGCAATAAATTTGGCGCCCTGCACCACGCCGTCACGCCCAACAAGGAACGAGAGCTCTACAGTAAGCGGCGGAAGCTGTCGTGCTGCGGGCTATTGGCAGATACTGATACTTCACACTAGTTCATTTAACAGCCGTCACCGACACACGACGCACCGCAACAATCATCTCGAATGGTTCGTGGTCATTCCGGGGTTCCATTCGTCGTGCTGATTGCTGCTACCTTCAGTGCGGGACATCATTATCAAGGGTAACCTCAAGACCATGAAGCTTGTATGATGCGCACAGCCCGTCGCGCTGCCGCGTCCTCACCCACCACGCCCTGTACCCCTAACTTTACCCTCCCCCCCGGGCCCTACACGACCGACGTGATCCCACCCACGCCCCCCATTTGGCCATCTACACCTAATCTCATTTCTCATCCAAGCAACAAACAAACACACTCACGCCAATCCTTTCCCAATTCAATGTATTTTTTCCGCACTTGCGTACATTAACCACCCTTGTTTTCGTACTTATCGTATCCTAGTCTCCTTC
Source organism: Mycena rosella (assembly GCA_029378255.1). NCBI lineage: Eukaryota > Fungi > Basidiomycota > Agaricomycetes > Agaricales > Mycenaceae > Mycena > Mycena rosella. The sequence goes on from JARKIE010000285.1 coordinate 38,881, forward strand.
GCTTTGCTTTCACTTCGCATTCGCATTTCGCACTGATATTGCCCCCCATGCAGCTGTACACTACACTACGCATCTATCTGTTTTAGTGACCCACCCCGTAACCCATCTAATGTCTTTAGCATACCTACTTACGCATACCGGTAATTACATGTACCGAAGATACGGAGATGATTTACTACGATTAGAATGACCGTCGTTTGATATTGAGGAGGAGGTCCCGAATTGGGACACCGAAATTGTAAGTCCGAAACCATCGGCCGAGACTTCGGTCACGAATTCGAATGCTCCGAGCTCAAGCCTTGAAATTGCTTTCACGTTCATCGCGCCCCGCGTTCGCTCGGACTGTACCACCGTCTATTCCCGCATCCTTCAGAAAAATGGCCTCCCTGAGCATCGTATCCACCCCGCGTGCGTGTCGCGTCCGTCCGGGCGCATGCGTGCTGATAATCTGATAATCGCACAGACGCGCCCGCCGCGCTGGGCCCCTACTCGCAAGTGAGCGCCCTGTAACTGCCGCGGCCTGCGCGAGTAACTGTGACGCGCCCCCAGGCAATCAAACTCGGTGACATGCTCTTCTGCTCGGGCAGCATCCCGCTGGACCCCGCGACGGCCGAGATCGTCGCGGGCGGGATCGAGGCGCAGACGGAACAGGCGATGAAGAACATGCAGGCGGTCCTCGAGGCCGGCGGCTCGGAGCTCGGGAAGGTCGTTAAGACCACCGTGCGTTCCTCCCCCAAATTTCGAAATTCGTGGCGCGCTCAAGTGCTATGTACGAATCTGTCTAGGTGTTCCTTAAGTCGATGGACGACTTTGGCGTCGTCAACGGAATCTACGCGCGCTTCTTCGGGGCGCACAAGCCCGCGCGGTCGTGCGTAGAGGTCTCGCGGCTGCCCAAGGATGTGTTGTTCGAGATTGAGTGCATCGCGAGGTGCGTCCTCGATCCGCGTAGCAAGCTCTGATACGCCTTGACCTGTGCACCCGACTCCAGCTTGAAGTGAAGCAAAGAAAGCGGCGGAGGACGCGTCGACGTCGCAGAAGTAAAAGAGAATCATTTCAAACTTAATTCACATGAGTTCAATTACGTTCTTGAGACTTGTCTCGTCTAAAATCTCGAAGCCCTTGTCCGGCGTAACCTGCAGCAGGTGAGTCGGGAAGCGGACGAACTGCGCGATTGGACGCACCTGAGCCACCTGGACGTTGTGCTGGTCCAGCTTTTCCTCCATGACCTGTTTCAGCACCCGCAGTGTCAGTATCTGAGCTTCCTGAAGGGTCATTTGCTGGAGAGAGATTAAATAAGACACAGAGCAGCAACAGCTGGAGGATGTATACCTTGTGCCATTTATCCTGCAATTCGCTCTGCGCTGCCTCCGACCCTGATCCAATAGCTTTCGCATCGTATCGCATATTGGTGCCGGAGGGGTCGGTGTGGTATCTGCATAAATAGCCTCAGACGTATGTTCTGGGAGTGAGAATTCGACGCACAGTTGTGGGCCAAGCTCATCAATGCCAGCAATCAGCAGGGCGACGCCGAACGGTCGGCTCATCATGGCCTCTTCGTCGTGCACGCTCTCACCGAACCGCAGCGCGAGATCACAGACGGCCTGCGCGACGCTCTCGACCTTGATCTTCTCGTCGTAGGTGAAGGAGTGATTTTGGGCGGTGACGCGTGCGTGGTCAATCATGGTGCGTGCGTCGGCGGTGAGGCCGGACATGGCGCAGCCGAGATGCGCGTCAATCTCCATGATCTTTTCGATGGAGCTCGACTCGAGAAGGGGTGAATGGACGCGCTTTTCTACGGCGAGGACGACGCCGTGCGGCGTCCGGATTCCGACTGTTGTCGAGCCGAGCTGGCGGCGGGTCAGGGCGGGAACTGATGCCTAGAGACGGGGACGGACTTTGATTGCTTCCATAGCATACTCGACTGGGTGGGATGCCTTAGCTGGCGCAAAATGCACAGAAACAGCACTGACCCTGGAACAAACGGCCCTCGGGAGAAAAGGTGTTGACACCTCGGTCTTTGGAGCCCCGTCAGAGAAGGAGGCGAGTTAGATGGAGGGTATACCGTACCATACTCAGAACGCGTCAAGAACATGAATTATCGATGTGAACGGGGAGAGAATGTCAGAGTTGTGGACGCGCGTCGAGAGCAGTGATCGTTTTCCTTTTTGGGACTGGATATTCTGTGCGTTCGGCCGGCGGCCTCTTGTCGCGGCCTTTCCATATGCGCACGTTTGTTGCTCCACCAGCCGTGTAGAGAACCACCATGTCGGTCCCCGAACTGTCCACAGAAGCCCTCGAGTCTATCCTCGAATTTACCGTCGCGCTTGCACGCACCGCCGGAGACCTCATCCTCGAAGGATCGGAGGCAATCCAGTCGGTCACGGCCTCCAAGGACGTCAACGAGAAGAAAAATTCTGTAGATCTGGTCACGGAATACGATGTCCGCGTGGAGGAGCTCGTCAAGCAGGAACTGGCCCGCAAATACCCCGATTTTAAGTTGTGCGTATCCCCAGCCTTCTGCTGGCCCGTGAGCCTGATACTGGCGATATGAAGCATCGGAGAGGAGTCCTACTCCGCGGGCTCCCGTCCTCCGCTGACCGACGAACCTACCTTTTGTGTTGACCCCATCGGTACGTTGACTTGACCACACTAGATATCGATAGTCGACAATCTGAGCCAGATGGCACAACCAACTTTGTGCACGGCTTTCCCTTCGTCTGCATCTCCCTCGGTCTCATCTACAAGCGTCGCCCTGTCCTCGGCGTCATCTTCAACCCCTTCCTCAACCACCTTGTCAGTCCCTGCGCCATTCCGAGGCTCCCTCTCACTCTAGCTATCCAAAGTACACTGGAGTCAAAGGAAAGAGCTCGTATTTGACCAAAGGCAATTCCCAGCCTCTCAAATTGCCTCTCGCGTCTCCGCCGAAACCGCTTGCTTCGCTCTCACAAGCACTCATCGGTCTGTCCTCTTCCGTGCCTCGATCTCCCACAATTAACCGCCGCCTCAGCCATCGAGTGGGGCTCAGACCGCGGGGAGAAGACCATCACGTCCAAATCTGGCTCCTTCGGGCGTCTCGCGGGCAACCCAGCGCAGGACGTCAAGGGCGGCAAGATGGCACACTCGCTCCGATCCCTGGGCTCCGCCGCGCTCAATTTCGCAATGGTCGCGCAAGGAGGCCTCGACTTGTACTGGTATCCCTCTCCCTCGACTGTGTGAGGAAGCCCACTGACTGCGAAAACAGGGAAGTCGGGTGCTGGCCCTGGTGAGTCTACCGCAAGCTATATAATCAACGTGCACTAATCTTCCTAGGGATGTATGTGCGGGGATCGTCATCGCTGAAGGGGCTGGTGGTATCGTGACCGGCTCGCACGATGTCTTCTCCGCCACCTCTTCCGGTGTTTCTTTCGGTGATGTGACTGAAGAAATATTGACTGGAAGAAAGTACATCGTCGTCCGGGCCATTGGAGAAACCCAGGTTAGTAATTCTTGCATTACTACAATCTTCCTAACGCGTCGTTAGGGCGAGACATGCGTGGAAGCACAGAAAAGAATTATACAAGAGTTCTATTCGTCCGTCGAGGACGTAGAGGCAAACTAGGACATAAATGTAGACAGATGTACAACTTGGAGAGGCACAAATCGGGTCATCCCGGCAAGCAACGGCACGGCTCGGATCAAGTCGGGGATGATCGGTACCCTCCTCTACCTCGACAGGTTTATAAGACCAAGTGTCGGCACAGCGCCACACACACGGATTACTATTATGGCTGTTAGTTTGCGTTGTGCATCTGAATATGTGTACTGACCTTACCGCAACCTTCCACCCCAGAAGAATTAGCTTTGCGAACACACGTTCTCGCCTGTGTCCACGGCGATAAATCGCGCCTCGTCGGTCACCGAGACGACATCATCGAGAGGACTGAGCTATAGAGAGATTTTCCACAGACAAGAAGTTGGCCGCTAAATTTACTAACGTCGCGAAAGCAATAACGACGATCTGTACCGCCCCCGGCGAGGACAACTTCGCCCTTATGCTTGGCTATTCGAACACCGACATCTATTTATTCTTCTCCCAGAATGGGGGGGCTCCAGAGGATCGCGTCTGTGCCTATCTCGATTCTGTTTGGAAATTACTACAACAGATACACCGGGCGGTGTGCCAAACCCTACGGCCCCGACGCCGATCCGTCTCTCGAAACCCCCCCCTCATAGTTCACTGAACAAGGCGGACACCCTCATCACAAAATTGAGGAACAAAGTCACCTTCGTCGCAGAAAAGGCACTGTATAGGGCGCAGAAACAACTTGAAGGGATCAAACTGCTCTACAAGCAAAGGATAAACACGGGGGCTTTCGAAGCAGGATTGCTCGGATGTGTGCTGGGGGTGTCACTAGCAGGGAAGGAACTGTATGTTTCGATACCCGCCCACGTCGACAAGAACAAGCCCAAACCCGACCCCGTCGGCACGACCAATCCCAAATGGCAAATTTTCTTGGATTGTGCGGAAATCTTGTACCCGTTCATGGAGTCAGCCCCGTATGCAAAGAAAGCCGAGACCTTGCAGAGTCTCCGGGACGTAGCACAAGCGCTCCCCGCCTAATACAGTCAGTAAAATGCATCTCGTTCAGCTCCTCCACTCCATATGTGATCCCAGAGTTCAATTTGCTCGAGTGCACGGAAAAGATGATTCAAATTCATAAATCCATGCTAACCTTGGTCGATCTAGCGGTTTCATCCCGGCGTAGCTGGTTTGTAACCAGGAAGTTGATTCTCAACAGCTTCCCCATCCCTGCAAAGGAACCTATCTCTGTGCTTCCCACCAGCATAAGACGGATTGGTATCCGGTGGATATTACATCCGAGGAGGTCATCGCTAGGATGCGGAGGAACGGGTCACCGAGCGGCGACCACCTGCTGATCCAATCCAAAGTTCACTCGGAGTGCCAGCTGGTTGTCACGGTTGCGGAGAACGTGGAAAGCGTCGCCCCTGGGATTACCCTCTTCTCGTAAATGACATGCTCGAACCGCATTGTCTTGCATGCTATGTTTGGTTAAAGGCGCATAATGAGATCGGGGTTCCGGCGTTGCCAAGGGTGACATATGATGGGAGGCATGGCGGGCTGAAGCGAACCACCGTCGTTGGCAGATCCAACAGTGCAAGACGCTCTGCTTATTACTCGGATAGAAGACGAGTTGGAAGACTCCGCCTCGACGACGTCGCCCGATGTGGCTACCGACGGTCCTACTGCACACTGAATGGTAGCCATCCATCGCAGGCACATGGTAACCTGGATGGTAAGCTTGCATATCATGCATGTGTACAGGTAGCGCACTGACATTTTATAGCCGTGATCGCCAGACTCTTGTGAGGATGGATGCGGATGTGTGCCGCATGCGTGAATTTTCGATTGCCAAGTATCAGTACCGGGCTTCCTTCGCGCGCGCAAACTATTTTTCATAGAAACGAACCCCCATAAATAGACATAAAAGAATACACATGGTCGACCGACTTCCGCCGCCCAAACATATAGGTCCGCACTCGATTCTTTAGAATTATGTCGCTTGCACAAGTTCCCCGTTGAACTGACCGTCGCACCGTACAGGCTAAGCATCTCTTGCTGGGCTATCCTAACGCGTCCTTAGTGCGAGACCTGCGTGGAAGCACAGAAACGAATTATACGAGAGTTCTATTCGTCTGTCGAGGAGGTAGAGGCAAACTAGAAACATAAATATAAACCGTTCATGTACAACTTGGAGAGCCGGAATGTGAAATATTTAGTTCAAGATTCGGAAGAGACAGAGTGCAATCGCAAAAAACAGGACTAAGAGCGTCCAGATTCAATGGCGGGATTCTCGACCCTCAAATCTGACATCAGAATCTCGTCCTGGAACGGCGATTCATGGAATGCCGATTCTTCGTCCTCCGGGTCTATGGGCGAGGTGCGGGGTGCATACCGATTTTTCCACGCGAGCATCCAGTCCGAAAGAACGACGACGAAGAGTACACCGATAATGCAGAAGAACGCGAACCGCCACTCCTCCTTGGTGTTTCCCGCCGCGAGGGCTACGAGGTCTAGAAGCAGGCAAAGTCCGAGGGTCGGGTCGGGCCCGGACGCGAAGGCCTGCGCGCGAGTTAGCCGCTGCTTAGCCGATTAGGGGACCCGAACGGCGTACCAGGAGAAGGAAAAGGACCCCACAATGTACCTGCTGCTGGAGGGCGGGGCGCCAGGACTGCGAGACGAAGTCGCGTAAGTAAGGATAGTTCGCGTTCGTGGACAATATGTATGGGCATATTACGCACATTGATGTCCAGGACGCCCCAGGCTCTCCACATGTACAGCACCGCGACGCCCGCGCTGGACTTTGCGACGAGGTGCGTAAGCCGGGTCTTCTGCGTCCATTCGTATTTCCCCGAAGAGTGGAGGGCGAAAAACACGAAGTAGAGCTGGCAGGCGGCGTTGGATACCGTGAATACTTGGGATAGGATTGGATGGTCCCACCCCCACGCAAGGGTGGAGGCCACTGGAGGGACTGTCAGCGGGAAAAGAAAAAGAAAAAGAGGTGCGCGTACCGATGCAGATATTGCTTATCACGAAATACGGGACGTACGCCATCTGCGCGGGTTCGAGTGCGCGGTCGGAATCCACATCGCGTATATCGAGCGGGAACGCATCGGAAGGCTCGTTGGAATGGAACATCTGCACAATCCAGCAGAACTGCAGGCCTATCTGTATCGCAACGAACGCCATGAGGAAATAGGGGTGCGGGGCGTATACTAGGTCTTCTAGGCGGGCGGGCTGAGTGACGAATGCATAGATTTGGTAAAGAACGGAAGTGGCAAAGATTACAACGGCGAGGACGCGCGCGCGTACGAGTCTCTGAGCGTCCATGGTTTTTTGGTGGAAAACGCTAAATCCTAATATAGTAATTTTGACAGGCGGCGATCGTGATCTAAAGCGGACGTGCCTCGATCACGCCGAATCCTCTCGCTCGTTCCTGGCGGCTAGCCAGCCCTCCCACTCTCTAATAGACGTCGGCGTCGGCACCTCCACAGCCTCCCACGACGCGATCGCCACTCCGTATACTCCTTCAACCAACGCACGCCGCATAAAGGGTACAAAAACGCCGAAATACACTTCGCCCGCGGCGACAATGACCTTCTCGTCTTGGTCCTTTCCCTCCTCACATACGCGCCGGGCATAGCTGAGCAGGGCGTCTCCGCCCTGGTCCAACACTCCATCCAGCACAGCAAGCAACTCAGCCAAGATCTCGACAGGTGCAAGCAGGCGCAGGCCGTTGAGTACTCCGAGAAGAGCGTTCGTGTGTTCTGCGAGCGGTGGGTAGGAGGCCAGGACCTGCGGCGGTACATGCGCCGCCCCGGGAGGGGTGGATGGAGAGGGCTTGGGTGGGGAGGCAACCAGCGAAGCCGCGATGATCCACTGCGAAGGAAGGGTTAACTTGACCTTGCGCGGTGCATTGGAATTGGACGAAAGGGTGGGGGAAAGCGGCGACGCATCGCCCAACGCGTTCATAACCTTCTCGGCCCACTTCGCGCCAGCCACTTTCAGCTCTCCGCCAACAGCACTTGCAACGGCGGTGCAGAACAGGCCCCCGAGGACGCCACGGAAGTCCATGCCCACCCGCGCAAACGCCGTCGCGCAGTATGTGAGCTGCGTGAGCAGAGAGGGAAGAGTGGATATGGGCAGAAGAGGGAGGGTTTGTGAGAGTAGAGGGAGGAGATGCGTCGTTAGCGCGTGGGTTGTGTACGTTGTTAATAAAGGATGAAGCGAGGAAATTGGCGCAGAAGGGGTGGTCGGTGTTTTGGGTGTGCTGGAAGGAGGTCGCTCAAGGAAGATGGTAGTGAACTGGGCGATGATGTCGTATACCCCTTCTCGCCAGACCTCGATATACTTTTTGAGAAACCTGGCCATATCCTCCTTGTCTCTCTCAGCAAGGCCGCTGCCACCCACGAGGCGCAGTATGTCCCGCGAATTGCCCTCTAGCGACGCCTTCAAACACCCTTCGCGTCCGCCGAGGAACGCCAAGGCAATCTGCTCTTCCGAATGTTGGCCCTCCTCGGACGAAGAGCCAAACATGTCCATCTTGCGCAGGAAGTTCACGGCCTTCCACAGGGCGGGCAGCTTGCGATTCGGTTCGTGCAGTGTGGCAAGAAGTGACAGCAGCATCTGGGTTATGGAGTTTTGGACTTCCGACAGAACCGAGGTGACGATGAGGGGTGAGGTGGCGGTCCCTGCGGAGAGGGACCTGGCGTGCGACGCGAGAGACAGCGCCTCGGCGAAATAACCGTTACGCACGCAGGTGTCGATCAACATTGGGATTTCCAGCAGGTCGCGTATTTTATCGTGCTGCTCGAGGACGACGCGCGCCTTCCTGCGGTCCAACAAGACCTTCTCGGTGCGTTCGCGCCATCCTGCGGCACTGTCCTCGAGTGCGGGGAGACTGGTTGTGAGCAGGTTATCGAGCGAAGACTCGAGGGAGGCAAGGGATGTTGAAAGCGAGCTGGTGGTCTGGTGAAGGGAGAGGAATGTGGGGTAGGAGGTATGGGTGAGCGATGTGAGGCTGGACGTCAAGTGGTGGGACTGGGTTTGCAGAACGGCGGGCTCTGCCAAGAGCGTTGGCAGCGGCAAGGTGGTGAGATGGGTGAGGTATGCCTGGGACGCGGCGCTGCTGTTCGCTGGGAGTAAGATTTCTTCGAGATTGCCGTCGCTGAGGCCATTTGCGTGCTCCGAGTCCATGGCCGCCGCCACCGTGAATCCGTTCGAGTGGCGATCAGTTTGCTTATGTCATCACATCACTCTCACTCAACGCCGTGTTCCGTTTTGGTCTTCTGGTCTTTCATCAAGTTCAGCATCCGCTCACTTCAAGTTAGCTCAGGTTCATGTATCTAGTGCATGGATAAAAATGTTTTTAGACCAAACGTAACACACAAGACCGTGCGATGAAACCCCACGTTCGGCTGAGGTTGGTTCAACTGGGGCAGCGGGGTTGCAGCGGGCTGAACGGCGCCTGCTCCGAACCCGACCGGCCGCACGCGTGGGAGGTGATTGACTCAAACGACGGCGCCGAGTCTCCATCCACACTGTCGATACACGAAATTATGTGGGAGTTTGTGACGTTCGGGATTCACGCGCCTATCTGCGCGTGCTCACGTCCGCTTTCATTGATGTGCACCGCCTTGCGTTTTTTTTTTTGGTCTCTTTGACAACCAAGAGGTCACCGAGATCAAAACACGTGCTTTGATTTGATGCCACCAGGAAGGGTGAAATGGCTACAGTAACATTGATTTGAAGCATCAAATTTATGTCCCAACTTGGAAGGGACCAGCATGCGACATCCAGGGACCGAGAGTCTGTTTCGACCAAAGGACGAGGGTTCAAAGTGCTAAAAATCCACATATATACACTCTAGATAATTTTTATGGGCGTGCAGAAGGGTCCACAGTGTTTAGAGGCTGAGGCCAAACACACCATTGTTTGGTCTCCCTCGTCGGCACGTGTTGTTGATAGCGATAACGAGATCGGAAACCTCTTGTTGACAACCGTAAAACGCAGTTTGCATTTAGGCGAATCGGACTTGGCCTCAAAGGAGAAATGTCAATCGACGCGGCGAAATTGAAGTTGATCCGCTGCAGGTTCGCGTAGCTCGCTTCGCCCGCGGTTTTTTTTTTCTCGGTTGGCCCAAGGACTTATGGGTGAAACCGGTGGTCAAAAATGGGTACCAGGATTTCTGCCTCCGGTTTGATAGGTGTTTATATACCGCCGTGTTCAAATCTCGGGCGCAGTTTTTGATGCGCGCCCCGGTCACCTGGAGAAAGGACGGGAGTCTCATAAGCGCTGACATATTTCCTGTCGCGTCGGTAGAGCGGTGGGAGCAGGGTCGCAGACTTTTACCTTGGTTGAACGTGTGATGGTTGAACACGATGCATTCTACATCACGTTTGGATCCATACCGCGCCTCAGCGATTCAACAGCCAACATTCGCAGTGGACTATTCATGCACACTGTTCATTTTAATCAGTGACAGCCGTCTGTGACCAAGGAAAGTGGGGGGAGCGATACGCGGATACGACATGGGGATGTATATGAAAATATGTCACCGCACCAAAAAAAGAAAGAAAGAAAAACATGCTCACCGGGTCCTTGAATTGAAAAGCCGTGGACATTCGGGAATGCGTAATGCCGGACACCGAGGCCCTACCAAAGCCGTACTAGGATCCCCAAGTACCAGCAATGAAAGTCATTGTACAGCGCCGCAGCACCAACAGCCGCCCGAGGCGCCCACCCGGTTTGATGCTGTGGCACATTCTGGACTTTTAAGTTAAAGTTGCTGCCCTTGTCCCGCAAAACGCAATGAAGGCCTGATTGAGAGAAAACGTTTCATCTGCCACGTATTATCAGTCTGGGGGTAAAGGATATTGGACGTGGATCAGGGACCAGGCTATGTAAGTATGAACGCAGCAGGTATATGTCTATTCGGTAAATTGATGAGCGCCACTGCCTTTTCAATACGGAATGTCGGCGGTATGTCTTGGAGAAAATAGACGTTAGATGCGGGCCTGGGCCTGTTAGTCCTCCTAGTCGTTTGCAGATAGAGTTTTAACCAGTTGAGGCGACATTTCTTCTAGGGTGAAAATGTCAGCAGGAACGGGCTAGCACTGGCAGGTCGACAGGGAATACGGGGCGGAGAGCAAGAAATCCGATAAGGCCGGCAATCTCAACACGCTGCGGGAGGGCTTTTACAGTTGGTAGACGATGGAGAAAGATCCAAACGAAAGGCGTGTATTAGGCGTGGTGGATATTAAAGCCCGCGAATACCGTGCGGCGCAACGTAAATCTCGTAGCGGCCGATATGAAAGAGCAAGGGTGGCAGTGAGAAGGGGAGATTAGACTACTCGGTGCATCGCGGATACCAGGTGCCGGCGGGTGGACCACCAGACAACCAGATGGGGCTGCAGCGTCGTGTAGGATCGAGTTCTATTGTCTTTAAGCGATGGCCTCCCCTCGTCCGTTATGACATGCAAGTCGGGTATGGCTCCGGCCGTGGAGCGCATGTTATGGAGGACAAGTCAGGTTGGGTGAACGATCCATTTCCGGTCAATGGTTTCAGTGACTCGGGGTCACAAATCTGACATTGACGCCCGACTTTTCCCTGCAAACAAAAAAAAAACTGACGGAAGCGTGGCGGCAGGCTTATGGCACTGGAATCGAGATCGCCGCGCCGAGGAGAAGACCCATCGGATCCATTCATTCACACGCTGTGTTTGCGCCGAGTCATTGAGGCACAGCTGCGATTCCTATAAAGCGCCCCCCCGCCGCTTTTTCCATGTTTGCTGTTTTCCCGCCATTATGTCCCGCCTTTTTCTTTCACGTCCTCCGCTCTATACCTTGCTCCCCGCACTCTTCAGCCCAATGACCCCCATCGATGACACTTCTATGACCACCACTCCGACACTAGACACACTCGCCACAGCACATCCTCTACCCGTTCATTTGCCACTCGAGGTCGCCCTCCACATCATCGAGGAGGCATACAACGACGACCACCAGGCGCGTGCCAGTTTCCTCAAGCAATGCGCGCTCGTCTGCCGCGACTGGTCCGTTCCGGCGCAGAAACTGCTCTTCAGTTCTGTGAGCCTCACCACCCGGATGGCGTGTGGCGCGTTTATTGCCGCCGTGGATCGTGCTACACCACGCGGTCGCATGTTCGGCGACGCCGTGCTGCGGTTGAGGGTTGTTCTCGACCATAACCAACCCTTCGGCCTTTCTCAGCACTCCTTCGCGCACGCCGTTACCGCGTGCCCGAACCTATTTGAGCTCAAACTCTCTCTATATGGGTGTGCTTCCCCAGGGAAAGACGTGGTTGGGCTTCCCGACGTTTTACGTATGCGCCGACCGGCACCCTCGTTTGACGAAAGCACACTCGAGTTGTTGCGGTCTGGTCCGCGCATTAGCGCGCTCCGGTTCAGCAACTGGTCCGAAAACAACCACTCGATCACGCAACTTCTTGACGTGTGGTCATCGCTCAAGTCTCTCACCGTCAGTGGGACGCCGCCCAAGCTGCCGTCGAGCTCGCTGGGGCCATTCCCGTGTGCCCTGGAAGAACTTCGCATGAACTTCCAGACATCACCTTCGGTCGATTTCATGAAATGGCTGCTCCACAATTCAACCTCGAGCCTCCGTGCCCTAGAGCTCGAGCGCGAGCCATCTTCCGAGCTCCTCGAATACCTCGTCGACGCGCACCGGGAGACCCTCCGGTCTCTCGCGATGCCGTCGTGCGCGTCTCACGATCAGGCGCGCGCAGTGCATAAGTGCGAACAGCTGCAGGAATTCAGGGTCGAAAACCCCTGGTCAACACCCCTGCTGTATAAGCGCCTACCAGCCGGCATCCAGCACGTTGCGCTTGCCGTAGATCAAGATACCGGTCTCCAAGCCATCCTCGAGGCCGTACGCGGCGGAGAGACGCTCAAGGCTGTCACGCTGCAGGTGTGGGATAGCGGCGAGCGCCACCCGCTGCTTCCTGCCCTCAAGCTGGCATGCGCGTATCGCGGCATCGACCTAACGATAACGAAAGACATTCGTCTATTCCGTTCCATTGTCGTACGTTGACGTTTTTTTCCTTCGTCAGCCGTTACTAACGGAGGGTTTTTTCATAGCGCGGTGACTCGGCTATTCCACGAAGATGAACAACCATGCACATTTGAAATCGTCCCGACTCGCACACTGTATTACTACTCAGCATGTCGATCTCTTTACGAATTCACGACAGCCACGTTTCACTGTATCATACCAACCATTCCATTCCATTTCGTTCTCGCATCCCTACTCTATTCTCACATCCGGACGGACGTTATTTTCGCCTCTCAGGCAATTTATGCCTGGGGCGGCACATCATTTCAGGAAAACACATCCACACGCATCCTATTCTTATTTACATCTTGATAATTGGTCTCGAGGGACTCGCATACGGAATACCTAGATGCCTTACTATTATTGGAATTATTCCTCACTATACCGCCCCTTATTATTTGTGTAGCTGCATATAAATTTGCTCTACCCCCCCTATTTTGGACCCAAAGCACAACTTCCAAGTTTAATGAGAATCTGGCGAGCGTGTAAGTCTGCGCCTTCCGTTTACATTCCGTCGCGGCTGCTGTATGCAGGGTATCGCTATATCTGGGAGGACGGCCCTGCACTGCCCAGGCGACGAACCTTGATACTACTAGTAACCTACCGAAAAATTTATAGTGCTCCGACGCGTCGCGTCAAACACTCGGCTGGTGTTTTCTCACTGCCATTGCTCTGAATCAAGGTAGGAATCGGTAGGTAGGTAGGTATATTACCGGTGCGGTCCCGTTAAGAAACAGCCAGGGTCCGTACTACATACACAGCATCAAATGCATGCTACAGATACTCTCCTTCTTCCGCCAATTGAAAACCTGCGTACCCATCCCTCCGCCTCCCCCAACACTTTGTACCAAAAATAATAAAAATACAGATTGGAGTTTTTGAGGCATCAGGACAAGTACTCAGTGCCGCATGACGATCCAAAATCGATTATGAAGACAACGGGTGTCTATGCTAATGAGGGTTTAAAATCTCGCGCGTAGAGTAAGCGGCTAGCACATCAAATGTGTACTTGGCCAAGCGTTGGATCACATCAAAATTCCGGCACTGCCCCAAGGCAAGTAGGCAAGCGTCGGGAGAGGATCAGGTACGAAGGAGAGCAGGTATCCGTTGATAAACATCAACGAGAAACTCCCTTCGTAACGCAATCAGCGTAGTGTCGCTCATGCATCCCAACAATGTGTGACATTCGCTCTTGACAGCACCTCGGCAGAACCGACATAACCTGTGGTGCACGCTGGCGATAGCACTAGCTGTATCGTAGGACTTCAATGGCCAAGGTGTGCGAGGAAAGGTACAATCGGGTGAGTACTTTGCGATGCGCGGGAACCGTACCCGCAGGTCCTGGCGCAACTTGGAGGCCATCTGCACGAAGTTCCCCTCTCCAGACGTCCCTGGATCAGGAAGCCGCGAAGCGTATTCGATCGTCAAATCTCCAAACTATGACCCTGGTCGGCAACCGTACTCCAAGCCATTTTTCATAAGCCGTTGTCACCCTGAATCTCGGATACGTCGTCCGCGCTCAAATCCCCAGCTGGCACTGGCAAGGACCGTAGAGTGATGCGAAGATCGGAGATCCACGAAGGGTAGCCGGTTTGGCAGAGAAGTAACGAGTCCAGGTACGCCGCTTTCGCGAGGTGTCTCGAGGGCAGAGTGATGGGATAGATTAGATAACCCAGCGTTAGAATTGACCTGCGATAGTCTATAGAACAAAGGAGTCACACCGGTTTCTGTGAAGAGAACGGCGAGGATGGAGTGGTATGAACACCTAGCAGGCGCCGAATGAACTCGTGTTGGACATCAGTCAGCTCCTTCCGGTGTCCAATTACGACGTCGATGCCGACTTCGCACCCAAATGTGGGATGCGGGTCAATTCGGGCTATGTAGAGTCGGATGCCTTCGTACGGCCCAATCATAGTCTTCGCCGCGAACGTCGTGTTAGCCACAGCCCTGGCCTTAGATGCTTTTTTGACATAGTGGCAGCGAAGATGTCACGGTCCACCGACGTGAAGATTAACCCCACGAATTTATGAGTTTGATAGATTTATTACCCACCATCACCATTCAGGGTATGGTCGCAGGCAGCTCGCCGAAGAGCATCCACTCCGTTTTAGTCGCCCTGATGACCATAAAGTTGACCTTGCGCCACCCGAAGAACGCATCAATTTTTCGCTGAAGACCCGCCGCCGTTGTGGAGAACAAGGCGACGTCGTCGGCCTGCTCCAGGTGAGAGACGGGCGGCCGTTAAGACAAATGTCGTCCTGGTCGAGGTTGAAGACCCCGGCCAAGTCCGCGAAGTAGACGTTCCAGTAACCTACCGAAAATTTTATAGTGCGGTCCGACGCGTCGCGTCAAACACTCGGTTGGTGTTTTCCCACTGCCATTGATGCTCTGAATCGAGGTAGAAATCGGAGTTGAACCAAAGTTGAACCGGAGGGGGGGGTGGTCAAACCTGATTCCGATTCTGAAGAATCGGACCAGAATCGATGTCAGAATCGAGAGAGAATCGCCGGGCCCTGACCGCTTCGACTTCCCCCATAATACTAAAGCCTCCAAACTTTGGTGCTGTCTCTCTCACATTCTATCCTACACATTCAATTTGGCCTTTAGCTCACTCACCACCCTCACCCAATAGCGTATACGGCTGCCTAGCTGATCGACGACACTCCTTGAATACGGCGACGACCGCGGCGCAACACTACGGGAGGACTTCGTTCCTCCCCTCTCAATAATCGTCCCCCCGACTGACGACCTCCTTGCACGTCGGCCGCAACAAAATAGTGTGCTCAAACTGCGCCGTCTTGCTCCCAATCTGCCAACACAGTTAAAAAAAAAAAAAAGCACACGCGTCATGGCTCACCTGATCGTACAGCGGCGGATAATCACAGACGATCCCTTGTGCAACAAGGTGGTTGAGCTACGCGGACGAGAGCCTGTCAGCCAGCGCGCGAAGCACAGCGCGAACATTGGACGCACCGCAAGCAGGTACTTGCTCTCCCCGAGGCGGTCCAGGTACCGCCGACAGAATGGCAGCGTCCCGAAGTTTTTATTGATCGTTTTTAGTAGGGACTTGGCTGATGTGAGCCTAGGGGGGGTGTCAGTGCTCAACAGCCATAATGCACCACAGACGGGTTCCATACCTTAATGGCACATTCGGCGCGTCGTAGATCCGCGCGTAATGCGAGCAGTCGCCCTGATACGGGTCTGAGCAAGCCGCTGAATCTCAATCGGGAACTGAACGCACACTCTCGACGGTCCGGCCGCGCCCCGTCGACCCAAACGTCTCGATGGCAAAGTAGTCCCCCTCCTCCATTTTTGTCTGGTCTGCCGTCTTGACCAGGGGGACCGATTTCCCGGTCGACCCGCCGTGTATTTGGTACGGCGTGATCGTGTGCCCCGACAGGTTTTGTATCGGTTTTACTGCACGACAATCAGCGGGGAACGTAAGTAAATATGGATGAGTTACGCACCCGGATAGACTTTTCCGCCGATTTCCACCTCATAGGACTCCATCGTCTCCTGGATCAGTCCGCCGAGCTCACCTAATCGGACATCGATACCCGCTTCCTGTGCAATATGTAAGAAAAGAATCGGAGCAGCCGGTGGCTGGCCAGCCTACCCGGATGCCAGTGTCCGTCGCAGCCTTGACAGCCGCGATGAGGTTATCATAGTTTGGGTCCCAGGACAGCGTGAACGCAGAGTCGAGGATCCGCCCCTTGATGTGCACGCCAATGTCCACCTTCAGGACATCCCCCATCTGCAGCACTACAATACCCGCCGGACATAAGAAAGAACCAGGTATTCAATTAGGAGACACGCACCGGTGGTGTCGCCTGCATTGGGCGTATAATGGGCGGCGCAGTTGTTCAGGTTGACGCCGGTGGGGAAGCCGACGCCGGCCTCGAGCCCGTCGCCCTCGGCGAGCGCGCGCGTGCCCGCCTCGATGTTCTCGACGATCTCAGTCATGGTCATCCCGGGGCGGATGTGCTTGCGCGCGTGCTTGCGGACGAGGCGGTGCACCTCGGCGCCCTTGCGGATGCTCTGGTATGTCGTCTCCGGGTCCTCCGCCAGGCGCTTCTCGTCGTAACGCTTCTCCTCGGACGTCGTCCGCCAGGCGTTGCTGCGCAAATTCAAATTAATGGGGTGCACACACGAACGAACCGCCGCACGCACTCGTCCTTGTAGTGCTGGATCTCGCCCTCGGGGTAGTTGCCATCGGGGAAGAACTTGGAGAGGCCTATTCGCGGGGGGTCGCTCTGCTCGGGCTTTTTCTTCTTTGGTTTCTTCTTCTTCTTCTTCTTCTTGGTGTCGCCTGGGTGCACGGTCAGTTCAGGTACGGGAATGTATATTTGTGGCGGCGCACCGGTGCCATGCGCAGCGTCGTCCTCGACGTCGTTGTCGTGGTCGTTGTCTTCCGCGTCGGGCGGGGTGTCTGGCGCTGGCGCCGGGAGCGGGGAGGCCTCGGGTTGTGCGACGGTGGCCATCGTGATGGCAAGCTGGAGGGAAGGAAACCAGGCTCAGCTGACCTGGTGCCAAAGATACTTAGCCGCGAGCCCGGAACCGTCGACTCGTCGCCGGAATTAGTTTTCCGTCCATTGTACTGGGTCCCCAAAAGGGGAAAAACGCGAAAAATAAATCGAAAAGGAAAGGGAGAGGTTTAACTGAGCTTCAACAGAATGTTCTATGGCTTGAACGAGATCCAAAATATGCGTGAGTACACATCCCCCAGTCAGAGGACACGGTACATATAGAAGTATGCAATTTCCACACAAGAAACATAAGCGTTGAGTTGGAGAGGGCATAAAAAAGCGCATTCAAGAGGTTTTATGACCAGGTCCTACAGTAAAAAGACACAATCCATGACATGCGGCCGAAAGCCTGGCAGTATATCGCAAAGGAAGTGTTCGAGACAGTTGGAAGATGTCCGTTCTTATTGAGCTTCCCGCGCAGAAGCCATTGCCACATTCACATTTCTTTTTGCCGTCTCTTGCTTTTGCCAAGGGGGGGGGGGATGAAGCAGAGAGGAGCCCTAAGCGACGATTAGTCAATAATATATCTGTTCCAGAGATCTGTAGATGCGAGGGAGCCAATAGCGAGCAAGACAAGAGGTTGGCAGTTAAGTGCCATCCGTGGCTGTGGCACATGATGGCATCTCCTCCCGAGTACCTGACGAGGCTCCTTGCCGCCTACGCCGCCGACGCGCCCCCAACGCGGCCACACGTCACTCTCACCTTCGCCCAGTCCCTCGATGCCAAGATCGCCGGCCCCGCCGGCGCGCAGCTGCCCCTCAGTGGCCCGGAGAGCATGCGCATGACCCACTGGTGTGTACCCCGCCCACTCGCGCCACCTGAGCTGACACCGACCCCGCGCAAGGCTGCGCACGCTGCACGACGCCATCCTCGTCGGCATCGGCACCGCGCTCAACGACGACCCGCAGCTCAACAGTGCGTCCCGTCCATCCATCCCCTCATTCAAATTTACATTGAAGCAGCGCGGCACCTCCCGCCCGACGCGGCACCGCACCGCGCGCCGCGCCCCGTCGTGCTCGACAGCAGCCTGCGCCTCTCGCCTACGTGCAAGCTGCTCGCGAACCACACGAAGCGCGCGGGCCGCCGTCCGTGGGTCGTCGCCGTCGCGCCAAGTTCCGCTTCTGCCCCGGACGCGGAGTGGCAGACGCGCTTTGAGGCCCTGACGGCCGCGGGCGCGCGCATCTTGCTCCTTGCTCCCGGTGCGCTGCCTCGTGCGGGGTGTCTCCTATCTGATTTAATTCTACGCGCAGAAGGACACGACATCCCTGCGCTGCTCGCGCTCCTCCGCGCAGAGGGCATCCGCTCGCTGATGGTCGAGGGCGGCGCGCGCATCATTGCGTCCTTCCTTGCCGCAGCGGGGTGTGTCGACACGCTCCTCGTAACGACCGCGCCCGTGTTCGTCGGCGCCGCGGGCGTCGGGTACAGTGCCGTGCGTTTCTCCCTCAGTCAGTTGAGAGTGGCCCGGCTAACGCGTGTTGCATGTAGGACGAGAACGGGAACGCGAATTTTCGCGTGGTAGAGACACGCCTGGTGGGGCGGGACAGCGTGGTTGCGCTCGTGGCCGACGCCGCGCCCGCCTCCAAATGATCGTACAGAAAAAATGCTTCAAATGTACAACATTCACTCGTCCAGTAATAACGTGCCTTCTCGGCGTTTTCTGGACAACTTGGCTCCATGTTGAAACCAAAGCCGGCCTTTTCAAAGTCAACCGTAGCGCTCTACCGTCCGCCTCAGATGATTATAATTACTGCGCCGATATCCGACAAGTCGGCCAATACGCTTACGACTTGAATAAATGGACTGACCAACATATGAACGCCGCAGTCATCGAGAATCGGTGGACAATGACTCACCAAGCTAGTGTCCTATAAAAAAAGTGCGGCACGCACTGTCGAAAGTTTTTTCAGTCAAACTCATGCGGCTCGGCGACATCGCAGCAATATATTTGATTCGATATTCCCGTGTGGCAGTGCTGATCTATCTTTCCCAGAGTTTTCGTACGACGAACGAAGTACTAGTCCTACCGTCGTGCTACGTCGCGGTCGTCCGACGTATTCAAGACGCCCACTGAAATGGCCGACTTTGAGCGCGTGGGTGTCATCGATCAGCTAGGCAGCTGTATACATTATTGGGTGAGGTTAGTGGGTAGCGAGTGAGCTAAAGACGAAATCGAATGTGCAAGATGGAATGTCAGAGAGAGACAGCCCCAAGGCTTGAAGGCTTTGGTATCGTGGAGCGGTGTGGTCAAAGCGCCCTTTCATGATCGCGTCGCGTCGACGTCATCGTACGCGATCACGGGATGCGGTTGGGAAGATTCAAGCGGAGTCTGAATTTACTGATGGTTCCGCTGATCGTGTCAGCCGCTTTCCCTACCCTTGCCTCTTACCACCATCTGGCCGTCTCTGCTCCCTCGTCTAGTCACCTTCGACCCTCAACTCCTCGGCATGCGACCCTTTGACCATCCTGCTCATCACCTCCGACTCCGCCTCCAGCCCATCCATCTCATTGTCACTCCACGGGCTCACCGCAAGACCCTAGCATTCGAAACGCTGAGTGTTTCGTATTCAACGCTTGTCACTCAACTAAACCTTCTGCCGCCGAGCCCCCTGACTACTTCGCCTTACTAACGCACTGTCCACAGACCTCAAGATCTGGACTGGACGACTCGGTTCCTGGGGAGGTTGTACACCGTAGTCAGCCACCGACCCAAGTTTCCCGTACTCAGACGCGAGCTGTTTGCAGGGTACTTCACTACCGAGGTACCGTGGGGAGTCTATCGGCATCTTGCGTCTGACTGCTCTACTTACTGCCTACCACACTCGCTGCACCATCAAAGTCCCATAAAACAAACAAAAAGAAAACAAGAAAACGGGCACCACAACAGCTTCAATTATAGAGTTCGAGCAAGATGGTCCAATACAACACTCGCAAGACGACGAGGCGGTTTTATCTCAAACACAAGACGTTCCTGGCGGCGCTCGCAGCCATAAAATATCAACCGAATGTGCAAACACATCTGCGCTGCCGGCTGACTTTCCTGGAATCAAACAGTTCCGCTACTATCACTACCGCACCACGTTCTTTCGCAGCGGCGGTCATCGCAGAAACACCAGACCACGCATATTCGCTGGCAGCAGGAGTCCAGATTTCCACGAATATCAAGCCATCCTTCCGCTTTTGCGCAGTGGTCGCACAAAGACCAGACTCATTCCCAACACCATATCCAAGCATATCTCCTCGCCGCCACAGTCCCAACCAACCGAGCCATCCGCCCAAATCGCTTCCAGAGCTTTAGCGCCAACCATACCTGCCTTGTATTTTCCGTTCTCATTCAATATCTGCATCATCAACGCGGCGTATCTGTCGACCGCAACGACACAACGAATTCCTCACCCTCTTCAGCGCCTCTCATAATTCCGTTCACTTTCAATATCTGCATCGACACAACGTGTCTGTTTTACCGTGAGGACGTACACCCTCCGGGCATTTCCTCAACAGCCCAACGATATGCTGCGCGTTCCCTCACTCAATAGTGCCCCACACGCTACCAACTGCTCTTTCGTGGTTTGCCTTAGGCTCACTTGACCGTGCACGGTTGTGTTTCGGGGTTCGGTTTACTTACCACAGTAGATGCATTTAGATGAAACATGGGGACGAGCAGACACCGCCCACTGGATACATTCGATTTTGGCGGGATAACAGTGTACGGCTTCTATCGGACACTTCCTTCCTCTTCTTTGGTCGGCTACTCGGACGCGATAGCACACTCTTGATTTATTGGCGCCATCTTTGGTACGAGGATTTTTTCCGACACTTCAATTCATTATCAGGCAGTCATTCGTGCTCGCCATCCACTCCTTACTCGAACATCAATCATATCATGCATGAAGGTCTGCTGTTTTTCACTGCAGTCCACTCAACGAACATCGCCATATCGTCATACACACGGTCCAGTCCCGACCATCGTCAAATCGGTATCAATATCTGCGTTGGCGGCATCTCATCTCATCAATCCTTTCCGAGATCCACTCCCGCGGAACCTCGAGACACCGCTCGAGGTCGGATCTTCGACATGCTAAATCGTATCCCTCCTCAGGATGCGCCCATCCACATACCGCCATACGCCGACGCATGATCCGTCGGCCGTCTTGACCAAGTTCCATTGACTACCCGCGCAGTCGTTGTCATCCCTTCCGGCCAAAAGGCATGCGGGAATAAAGTTTCGGACGTCAACTTGCCTCCGCCGCTACATTGTTTTGTCGCGCCTATCTTGCATAGGCCGCGAGAGTTCCTTGGCTCAATTCTCGCTACCCGCCTCGCCACAAAGTCCGTTTGTCCCTCCGACCCTGGCGCGTACGTACGCCGTTGGCAAGTACTCGCTGAAACGTTTAATTATAGCTCTCACTTTACTGCTCCTGATCAGTGGATCAATCGCATCAAAATTTGATCGAGTGATTACTTCCCGCAGATCTCTCATCCTTCCGTCGAAGCTCTTGTCATCTCTGTTTTCTTGCGCAAGGTCAAGTCTAGACTGCTTTCTATCTTTCGAAGAACTCTGGACTCTCTGTTGCTCTGTTGGAGGATAGTAATCGGATAGAATCGGATGGTCGGCGCGCGCCGCGAGGCTGAAACCACTCGCCTAAATTCTGATGGTGTGATTCAAACGCGGGGATATTTATCAGGAAGGCCGCATAAGCGGTCTTGGCGACGCTACTTATAACAGCGAAAATCTTCGTCTACGCCCTTATCTCTCTCTCCTCTCTTTGTCTGCCGAATTTCCAGTCTCTCTTTCAACACACTTCCCCGGTCTTTTGCTATCTTTTTTCTCGGCCGGCCGATTACCTATACTCTCGCCCACCCTCAATCAAAGTCGAATCATCATGAAGTTCTCTACCACTGCATATGTTACACTCCTCGCCATGAGCTCGTCCTCCCTGGCGGCTCCCCTCAGCGCCTCGAAACGCGCAGGCCCTGGGAAGCGGGGTCTCGTCTGGCCTTTCTACAACGGCCCACTCGATCCCGCAAAACTCAACGACGGCCAGGGATCCGTCAACCTCATGTGCGTGTTTCACGCGTCCATAAGCTCATGTTTCAATGCTAACGCCGCTGCGCTCAGTTACGATTACGAGACCTTCGCGCCCCCGTCCTCCAACGGTAACGGAGGCCTTAACTTCATTGGAATGCAGCGGTGTCTGGACTGCGACTCGTCTCCCATCGCGCAGCTTGCAACACGCCAGCAGCAGCTCGGCTTTTCCACTCTTTTCACATTGAACGAGCCCGATATCAATGGCATTACCCCGCCCCAAGCCGCTGCCTGGTACAAACAGAATATCAACTCTATGGTGTGTAGCCGTTGCGTGAAATAGGGCCAGTGTTAACCTCTTTGTGAATAGGCCATTAAGAAGGCTCTGCCTGCAGTCACCTCGTCTCAGACCGCTGGGCAGGGTCTGGATTGGCTCCAGCAGATGATCGACGCCTGCGCCGGCGACTGTTTCTTCGACTACATCAACCTGGTAGGCGATTACTGAAATAGCGTCCCTGCGCCCTCGCTTAACCTACCCCAGCACCACTACGGCGCAAACTTTGATCAGTTCAAGGCCCACGTCCTCGATGCCAACACCCGCTTCCCTGGCAAGCAAATCGTCATCACCGAATTTGCGCTCCAGAACCCTCCCGGTGGACAGGCCGACCAGTATGACTATTTGCTACTTTAATTCTTACCCGGAACTGATCGTGTTTTCCAGGGTCGCATTCTACAAGCAAGCATTTGCTTTCCTGGATGCCTCTCCCTTTGTGAGATGTACTTCCCGTTCCTCGCGTCGACGCCGAGCCTTTTCGCGGCCAACGATGCTGCCGGGGTCGGGTTTGTGGGCACGGGCTCGACGCTGTTTAACGATGACGGTTCACCTAGCGCAGTTGGCGCGCTGATGTCTCAGGCGTTTTAAGTAGTTGCTTTCGGGGTTATTATTATCTTGGTTTCGCGAGCAGGAATCAGGACTGCCCGAGGGGCCTATCTTTGTACTTTGTCCGAGACAAGCCGTTTACAGCAAGTGTAGCTGGATCTACGTGAGCCTGCGATGGCTAGAGTAAGCGTAAGTGTTTCACGCAGACCTTTGTATGTTTGTGTACTGGATTCGATGGATGCCCTCCAGAACGGCACTTGTGTTTCAAGTGATTCACGAGACCCTCGCAGATGGTCTCTCGGCCCTCTTCTGGCATCGCCGCAAAGCGGCCCATCGAATTCATTGACAAAACACTCGGATCATTAGATCTGTTTTACTCTTACAATTTATTCTGCTAAATTGGGTGCCTCCGAGATCTCGTCCTCGAAGGAAACTTTCGAGCACAAGCAGAACTGCGAAGTCTTGCCTTATCAACGAAAGGCAACAAGAGGCACGAGTGCGTGCGAATCGATGGGGTTAGCGACGATCCGGCAATTTGCACTGCCACCGGGGTTGGTGCTCACCACCATGTCGTCCCTCTCCTCCGTCGTATCCAACCTCGTCAGGGCGTCCATTGGGACCTCCGCAGCGCAGGTCACCGACGCAGACCTCGATAAGCACGTCGCAGAACTCATCCTCAAGGAGGCGAAGAAGAAGGCCGAACGCTTTGGTCAGGATGGAATCCGCGCATACTTGCGGAGTGGAACGTGAGCTGATAGCGTCTGGTACCTATCGACAAAGCTCACTCTATTTCAGTTCAGACAGCAATGCGCCACGCACGAACAAGCGCTTCCTTTCGTCCATTATTCGTAGTACGGACGACCACAACAAGACCATTCTGCAGGCCCAAGCCCAAGCAGCCCAGGAGCTGAAGCGGGAGAGAGACGAAGCCGAGCGGCGAGAGCGGCGAGCTCGTGCGGAAGAGGCGGTTGAAGCCGAGAAGTTGCGGCGATCCCGAGGCGAGAGCAGTAGCCGCCGGAGGGCGAAGGTCACCGAGGAGGGCTGGGATAGATGGGACGGACGGACTGCTGAGCGCCCCAAGCGGAAGCAAAGAGACTGGGATACCTGGGATCCGGACGACGACGAAGACGACGACGACGGACGCGAACACGCACGCGAACGAGAGAGCGAGAGTGGACGGCGTAGATCGCGGTCCCGGCGGTACCGTCGTCGTCGACGGGATGACGACCGCTATCCGACCTCAAAGCACAGCAGACGGGAACCGACCCCCGAACCCCGAGATGCTGAGCCCCGCCGACGACGACGCGACGAAAAAGGCTCGTCTCGGTCCCACCGAAAGTCGCGACAGAGGTCACCCTCATACTCGGATGATGAACGAGGCTCAACGGATAGTCGCAACCGTCCCAGCAGCAGGGATCGCCGCCGCAAGCACTCTTCCCCGTCCCCCGCTCGCTCATACGCCAGCGAGACAGACGACTCTCGTCCCCGGAAGCGGAGACGTTCAGTCTCCCCTTCCGATTCCCATTCAGCTTCCCGCCGCAGCAGACATACCTCTCCACGGCAGCAGAATCCGCCGATGTCGCCGCACGCGAGGTGGAATTGCGCCAGAAACTAAAGTCTACTCGCACCAAGAATGCCGTTCGGTCGACGGAGACCTCCGGTAAAGCGAAACGGGCGAGAAGCCGCAGCCGTGACCGGACGAAGACACCGGAACCGTCGCCTAAACGCACGAAACCCGAACCCTCCTCATCGCGACCTGTGAAGACGCGCGCCCCATCCCGTTCTCCGACGCCTGGCCCCGAACCGGAGATCCAGCTGCCGTCCAAGATGGACAAATACTTCGAGGCATCGTATGATCCACGATTAGACGTTGCGCCCCTCACCGCTCCCCACGTCCCCGCCACCGGCCTCATCAACAACGCCGAGTTCGCGGGCTGGGACGCCATGCTTCAGCTCATTCAAATTCGGAAAGATGACCGAGAAGAAAAGAAGATGATGGAACGGCTCGGCTTGGTCAAGGACAAGACGACCAAGGCCTACAAGCCCATCTCATCCGCCGCGGTCAGTGAGCGGTGGGGTGGGGAGGGCTCGAATATCATGGAAATTGAGTACAATAAACGCGGGTCCGTCAGGGAATGGGACATGGGCAAGGAGGGATTTTAATATGGGGGAACATCCTCTTGTATCATTCGCTTAAATTAAACATTCCTACGTCTGCAGCAGGACTGCAATAATCTCAATCTCAGCGATAGTTGTAATACATGGATCTATATGAAACAACTCCAGCGCCCCATAAACTTACGTGGTATTCGTCCCTTCATTCTGTGCGGACAACTCTGCGAACGACCAATATTTCCTCCGCACTCATCTGATCCACAACGGCAGAAAAGTTGCCGGTATTCCGGGTTGCACACTCGCGGAAAAAGGACAGGAGGTGCGCCTGGAGAGCATTTCAGCGCAAGTACTGTAAGCTGTAAACATTTACGGACCTGCATATCCATGGTCGAAACAGGATCTTTCTGGAGATCTTCGTCATCGTCTTCCTCCAAAACATCGTCGTTGTCAAAGGCCATTCCCTTCGGGCCAATGAGCTCGGACAAGAACTCGAACTCGTCGTTCGGGTTCACTTTCTCCTCTTCGGCCCAGTCCTCGTCCTGAGATTAAACAACGTCAGTGAAAAGCGAGATGAACGAACGGCAATGAGGCTTACGCCATCGTCCGAGTCAACGTCGTAAGATTCGTTCTGCGCGGTGATTGTCGCCGACTCGCCACCAGACTGCACGTCGTGCAACAGCAACTTGAGGGTCTTAACCGGGAACGGGATCGAGCTGAATTCGTGCGGGCCTGTAGAAGAAACGAATCAGATTTTTGATATATAACGAATGGATGGATGAGGCATACTAAGCTTCGTCCGGGACCGTGTCATAATGACTGCAGGAGTGGGAGTGAGCAACCCCATGCCACTTCCATGTCCCCCGTAGATCTCACCATTCTGCGTCTCGGGCTTTACGATAATATCCCCTTTGACCACGAGGTTCTGCAGACTAGGCCGCTCCGAGACGAATAGCTGGCACAGTGCCATGGTGCTGATACGCGACGGCCAGAAGCCCTGGAAGGTCTCGGCGTTCTCGCACCACGTCTGGATGAGAATGTCGAGCCCCGAACGCCCTTGAACGTCCATCGTTTCGAGGAGAGCCAGGACGGTGTCTCGCTGGTTATTGATGAGGAAAGCGAAAGGAATGACAAGGCTCTGCAGAACAGTTAGAGGCTGCGCGGTGCTCCTAGCAAGGATAGTTACTTGGAGGAAGGTAGCGGTCTTCGCTGTGGTCATGCGGCCGATCATGGCCTGCAAGAGGGCGGGCAAAACAGGCAGGACGGATTCGCCAGCTCTGCGAAGCAAGTGTATGATCAATTCGCCGATGACCAACCCTCCCGATTCATCCTGGCTCTCGAGCGACTTGGCGATGAGCGCAAGCACGTAGTCAAGACCGTTGCGTTCGGCGTCGGACCACGAGAGGAGCTGCCCACAGTCCTTGCGTATCACCAGAGTAAGGCAGGCGATCCCATTCTGTAAAAAAGATGAGAGGTTCGTTCCTTCGATGGATGGAAAACACTGTACCTGAAGGACGTCTCTGTCCTCGGCTTCTCCTAAGCATTTAAACAAGCTCGGTGCCAGTACGGCAAAGAAGCCCTCGCCAAGGCCGCCTTCCGACGCGCCTCTCACGAGGCTGCTGACAAGGTCTATGGCCGATGCGGTGATCCACGACTCGGTAAGCGGGGCTGCTGCCATCGCCTGGCACAAGTTCGGCAAAGCCTGCTTAACAACTGTCTGGTATATGCCGTCTGCGGAGGACGATGCCAGCGAGGTTAGGATGTTATCCACGATCGACAGGAATATGGGATCTACACAATTCAAAGCTAATCAGAGACCGTTTAAGAGAATGATGAGAAACGCACCTTTGTTGTTCTTCGTCCATACCTCCAGAATCGCTTGAACCAACGAGTCGGCCAATTCTGTGGTGATCCAGCTGCCTTTATCGACCTGCAGCACAACGGAGAGCGTTTCGAGGACGAGGGACAGGGTGTCATCTGATGTGAGGAGCAGGAATGGGCCCAGATCCTTGGCTATCCGAGGGGCGAAGGGCGAAAGTGTCGACGTGTCTCCACCCTGGAAAAAGCTGTGTTGCGACGTCAGCACGAGAAAAAGGTATTGGAACCGAACGACAAACTTGTGGACCGCTCTAACCGCAGATATTTTAACGGGCACTCCAGCCTCGTTGGCTTCGATAACTTGGATGGCAGCGTCGAGGTACTGACCAGCCAATTGCGCGGGCAATAACTTGGCATATTGACTGGCAAATACGAAACCTCGGCCCTGTAAGAAGGGGAATTCTATGCGAAAAGAAAAAGCTTAAGAATTAAGTGAATGGAGAAACGCGTTTGACTTGCCGGAGAGACCGAGCACAGAGGGCACGACATCGCTGAGGAGGAATTCGATGTCGATCGGCTTTGCGCGGCCTGCGTCTTGCTCATCTTCGACGCAATCTTGGACGGCCTCTGCCTGAGAACCAATCGCGGCGAGGGCGGCCTCCAATGGTCTCCACCAATCACGCCGGCCGCTATCTCTAGCTTGCTGAGATGAGTTGATGACCTCTTGAATAGTGGTTTGGAAGGCAAGAGCCGTTTGAGACCGCGTTTGATCGATGAGACACTACGTGTGCATTAGTCACGTTATCCACAAACAAAAAGACCAAGTACGCACAGCAAGGAGGTCGAAGCCTGCAACCCGGACACTGTACGGCTGTGTCTCGTCTTCTTCTTGCGCGACGAAAGCGTTCGGGTTGGTTGCCCATGTCTCCTCCTGTAAAAATAAATGACAACGAGATTAGCAGGGATATTGAAGGACTCACGTCTTCATTAGTCATTTGTAAGAAATTGAATACAGACGCAATTAAAGCAGAAAGATTCTGGTTCTCAAACCATCCTTTAGATTTCCCGCCGCGGGTGACTGCGGCCGTGAAATCAAAGATAGGGCAAATGAGTTGGGGCAGTTCAATAGACTCGTTTTCGGAAGAACGAGGGGCGGACTCGTTCGATGAAAGGTAGTATTGAGAGAAAGTCCCGTAAAGGGAGTGAAGGTGACTGAGCGATATCGAAAGATAGCCGCTAAGATACGGCGTCAGTGCACGGGGGAAAGAGGTGTGGATGATGTCCAGCGTCTGGAAGACTGTCAGAAACTTATGCGACATTGGGGTGAATATAATACCTTAAAAACTTGGATTCGGACAGCCAGTGCATCCCAGTCCTGAGCGTTGGCAATGTCCACCTGCGGATCAGTGCTCAGGAGCACCTTGAAGGCCTCTAACCAGATCGGAAGTATCGTTGCGATAGCCTCTTTAACGGCCTGTGGATGCTGCCCTTTCACCATGTACAGCGCGGTGACACACTGTCTGAAGACAGAGACCGTTCTGGCGCGCGTCAGGGGTGCGTGAACCTACATTTAGTTAGGAATGGCCGTATATTTTTATTAGGAAACACACCTCCGGGGCCCCCAGAATTGACAGAAGGACAGGCAGAAGATCGCGGAGCACGGGGAGGATCTGGTCCTCCGTCAAGTCGGACTTGATGAATTCTGTGAAAACCTGCATTGCCCCGTGCACAGAGTCTGACGATCCAGAGGAAAGTAAGCCGATCAACGAGGACAGAAGATCAGGATATTCGTCGGGCCAGTCGCTGCTGGCGATTGAGGAAAGCGTGTGTGCCTGGTGGATCCACGGGGTGAGCAACAGACGCGGGTAATCAGATATAGCAAGAGCGCACACAGAGAGTCCGAATCTTGCGATCCGGGTCTGAGAGTCCATGGAACACGGCGAGTCGGATTTGACCTTTAGCCTAGAATCGTGTTATTCGTGGAAGGAGCGCGTCAAAACAACATGGGTACCTCTACAGATGGTGCAGATCCCTTGAAGGAAGGAAAGTACGGAGACCAGCGTTCCAACACGTACTTGCGCAGCATAATGCTCGCGGAGTGCTGGCCAGAAAAAAAGCCATCAAGACGCGTCAAATGGATAGAAACGCGACGACTCATCTGACGGAGAGACATTTCCGCATCTCGCGCGACGGTGAGCGAGGAGAGGGCCAATCCCGCGTCTATTGGACGCGACGAGGATGGGATTGTCAGGACGGAAAACGAGGGAAATTCGAGGGAAACGCACCTGGCAATGCTAGATACTCTGCGAGTTTGAGTTCTGCGGTGATTCTGGTGTTGGGGTTCGAGTCCAACGTTGCTTTGAGACAGTCGACGAGGTCGCTTGTAGAGGCCATTTCAAAGAAGTGTTTGGCGCTGTTAGGCTGTTACGACTTGAAGGTGTTAGAGTGCTGTGCGTTCTGGGACGTCCGATTTGGAGGTCGACGCGACGTCGACGGCCAAGTCATTCGCAGCTCCGCCCGTCTGAGAGGCGTTTAGACATTCCCTCATATCATATTATTTAATTTTAATACTGCCATAATTATTCGCTACAGACGGTACTGGAGATCGCGCAGCGTGCTTGTAGTAAGTGACGCGCCCTGGGTGATACGCTCCAACATGTTGTTGAATTTGTCCCAGCGTCTGAAATCTTTCGTAAACACATAGTGAACTAGATTCGGCATCACTGACAGGCCGTTGAGTAATGCTCGAGCATGCCAATGAAGAGAGGATTGACATACAGGGCTGTGATTTCTCGATATTTGTAGTCCGAAAGTCGACAACGATCCAGTCGACGATCTGGGCAGATTGTAGCCACATATGGTATCTGCCACCAGGGCTGAATCGATCGTTGTGCTCTTTGATATCATGTTCGTCACGGAGAAGCTCGATCCCCCACTTGCGCGCGGGAACGAAGAAGTCGATACGCCCTGGACGATTGCTATCGTACTCGGGCCACATCACCACTCCAGGAAATATTGTCAAGGCTGCACGGTAGAACTCATTCTGCCAGTGTGCCTCTCCAAGGTTCGTGACACCGGAGCCAGGGCCAGAGCCAGGGACGTAGATGTCTTGGCGACTCAACGCCGCCACGGAGAACCTTTCCACAACGAGGGTAACGTATCCATCAAGTGAAATTGTTTGGAGGTGATCTGGGAGCTGATGTGGGTCTGCGAGCATCCACGAAATGTGTGCGCGATGCAACGACGACGGAAATGTTGCCACCGTCATGAGACCACGACCGGGCAACATAGTTTTTTCCATGTTTACCCACCCGCGAAGGTGGGCCTCCGTCACAGCCACTAAGAAGACATCGGTGGACGAGGTATTGAAAAAAACAAGTTGCCCTGTCGCCAGGAGCATCTGAAGGGCGTCGACAAGGTCGGGTTTTCGGATTAAATCCATGGGGCGCGGCAATCCACGTGTGAATGTGTGATGGGAATTGGAGAAAGTTTGGTGGAATATGTATGGCGATTGTTGGTGTGAATCAAATTCCTCTTCGGAAAAGGTGGCCCCCGTTTCAACCTTCATCGTAACCTGAAAAGTCGCAAGTATTCAAGTTAACACAGCAACAGGAAGATTCAAGAAATGGTAGTCACCGCGGCGGCGTATACAATACCTAGATATGCCGACATTGCCCCAATATGTCCTTCGCACGCTGAAAAAATGCGATCGTGTAGCGCCTGATTCAGAGATATATGGTGGTTTGAACTCGAATGAGACCGGTGAAGGATAATTTGATTGTAGTCTTTCTGGGAGAAGAGGAGGTGATGCTTGACTTGCGGCGTCGGTCGTAGGCCGACAAGCTGCGTGGGCGGTATCTCAAATAGGGTTCCGTGGACAGAGTTGGGGTCAGTTGGATCGTATTTCCATGTCGAGCCGTAAGAACATAACAGTAAGATATGAACATTGGACGGAACTGTCTTGAATAGTTCGCCCCATAGAAAGTGGTCGAAATTGGTATTTTGAGCGTCATCGAATAGGAGGTACGTTCGTGAAAGCGCGGGGGATGTCAACTCATCCCACTTCAGAGCACCTCCAGGCGTCTGTTGGGTCTCAAACCGTTGGATGGTCCGTGTTGAGTCGTTATATGGTATTAGAGCACTGGGTTTCTCCCATGACCAAAACCGAACAATAGTGGCCTCGGGATACTGGTCCAAGATGAAATTATTCAAATGGTGCATTAAGGTCGTCTTTCCGGACCCGGGCGTTCCTCTGACCTGCGGCGAAGGTGAATAGGTAATCCATCGGCGAAGGCTGTAAATTACGCACCTGGACAAGTGATGAACCATGTAACTGATCCAATATGGCCTGCATCAGCGGTACACGGAGCACTTCCGCCTCTAGAATGAGAAACTTTTGTGAGTGAGGCCTCTCAATTTGTTGCTACCACTGACTGTTCGTGCTCACCCGACGCGACCGATTAAGAGTTTTGGGGGAGGGATCGGGGTCATCTTTTGAATCAAGTCTTGCTAGTGTCTGCGTGCAAAACTGACTTGGCCAGATCGCAGATAAGAGCTTGGTTAAGGTTTCATGCGAATACGGTTTGGGGGACGAAATCAAGAGAGCTTGGGCGAAAGACGGGGGTTTCGGGGGCTTTTCTAAGCGCTTCGATAGGTTGGAAGGGGGCGGGGTGGTAGTACTCAAGATCATGCCTCTCAGAACGGAGAGCTCGAGCCACACATCGGGGTCGGTGAAAGATTGGGCGGCGATGTATGCCGAATACATTCAGACAAAGCCGGTAGGCTGGCGAGCCATAGGGCAACGGATTCTTCAGAATCGACGTCGTCCATCGGAAACTATAGGGAGTGTTTGGCGCTGTTACCGGGCCGGACCGACGGGCCGAGCTTCGACTCTCGGACTCATCGTCTCCACGCAACTTGGCTCTCGCCATGAACGCTCCCGCTCGCAAGAAACGCAAAATTAATCCCGGCCCCGAAAAACACTCAATAGTAGCTGGCGGGAAGAGGGGATGCCTTTCCTGGGTCTTAACTATGCCGTTGGACATTATTTTCGAGGTGCAAACGCTCGTTCCATGCCTGGGCTCTCGCTCATCTCACGCCAGATCTTTGGACATCTGAACCCCCTGGACCTTATTGTGCTTGCTCGGATGACCAAAACGCTGCGCTGTACATTGATGCACAAGTCGGCAATATCGGTGTGGAGGTCAGCGCTGAGCAATGTGCCTGGACTTCCAGGTGTGCCGCATTTATTAGGCGGGGGCGTAAACCTCTCTAACCATCTTCCTGCTGGAATAGATAAACCGCCGGACATGTCTGAACCTGCATGGGCGAATCTCGTTTTTGACCGCCACTGTCACTATTGCGGTGCGAAAGGAGTTCGAAAGATACACTGGAGGCCCCGATTGCGACTCTGCCATCCCTGTACCAGAAAACAGTCCGTCCTGTCGAATTTCCCTCACTCGTGTCTGATGCCTTTCCAGCATCGTTAGACTGAAATCCAGAGGAGCGAATGCATTTCGCGATCTCTCTTGGAAGCAAACGTCGCACGCAATTGTTCTTTTGGTCACCTTAATTCCTGCGCAATTTACAGGTGTCGTATACACGATCCATGGTGCACTATCTTATTATTCTGATGGCTTTCCCAGGCACCCACTTCATCTATCTCCAAGACATGTATGAGCACGCGATGCGTGCCTTGGCCAAAACACCTCCAGAGGACCGCGAAACGTTTATATCTGACACGCAGGCCAAGATGGTGAAAATCGATCAAGTGAGCCCTTGAGACTGGGTGCATGTTTCGCCATCTCATGGAATTTAGCATGCAGCCTTGTGCGAAGTCTGGGCCAAAATTCAATCGGAGAATCTAGTTGAAGAGCTGACGGAACACCGAGTGACGAGATTGCAACAGATCAAGCACAAACTCGAAGCTCTGGGATACGACATCGACGCCATGCCGCCCCACGAGATTCGGGCTTTCGAACAAGTCGCGTTCGTCAAGCAAAATCAGCCCTTGACTCCGCGGGGTTAGTTTTTTTATTCGTAATAAACACCTCGCGCATTGATGCTCAACTTGTGCAGTGTGGAACAGGATCAAGAAACCGTTGCTGCAATATTTGGATGCGAGGAGCAAAAGGGCCAAATTGAAACGAGTCCCGGCAATCGAACATCCAGTGATCTCTCTTGACCGCAAAAGGCTCGCCCTTGCCGTTATGCGTCGCTTTTGGGACTCGAAGGTTCTCGACAGCGACAGTCTACCCGTTAACCACGCCGAAGCTTCTTCGGCCATTCACGACATCATCCAATCCCCAGAGTCTTTTGAGCTTGATGAGGAGAGTGTAGGAGATCGCACAGGGTACATTATGTATGGCCTCTTCGACGAATGGCGCGCAACTCTCGGGGATCGCCTGCTTGATCAGATGGCACGCGCAGCACAGGCTTCCGATACGTTCGTCTTCAAGGATACGCCATGGAAGACCTCCGAGCCCGCTCAGGAGGAACTGGAACGACGACTCTCTCTCGCCACGACGGTCTTCACCTGTGAATGCTCTGAAGTCGACTTTACCACTGTTCGCGGCGTCCAGGGCTGGGTACCTCTGCGGTCTGGGCCCCCTACCATCAAGCCTCTCTTTTATCCTAATCAAGTTCTCGGGCACATCTGTCTTCCTCGGACCCCGCAGATAGAGACTCATTGGACGGTTACGTCCATACTTCTAGACACGTTTCGGGCCTCGCGAGGGTACCCGGGCCCACAGGTCTGGGATTGCGGCACCCTGGGATTGAATCATGCGTTAGGAGAAATGGCCCAAAGACTCGTCCGGTTGACGCCCTTGGATCCGGAAACTGCGACGGTTCTGGATATGGATAGGCTTGGTGTTCATTTCGCGTGTCTGGGTTGCTCCGTACAAGACAAGAAGGAGATCGAGGTGTATAGGACTAGAGCTTTCGACTGGAGAGAAGCGGTAGGAATCCGTTCCCTTATTTAGATCTCCACCGGCCTGACTCGTCGACCTTTTTATGGTAGATTCGGCACGAACACACCACGCATGCATCTACACCGTGTCATTGGCAGCTCCTGACTGCCAACGAGCTTGAAGAAGGACGCCAGGACGGCGAGGAGGGATGGCCCGCGGAGTTTCGTTTGGATGAGGAGCTGCCCGAGGAACCGCAAATATGGCTTTGCATGATCTGTACGAACGTCCTTCCGGCGGTGATGGATAGGTGCCAGATTCGGCGGCATTTGCAAGACGGGTGAGTTCAAGTTGTGGGTGATGGTGTTTTGGACTCGCTGGCTGACCTCGTTCTAGACATGGAATTTCCGAGCCGGTGTGTAATCGCGACTATTACAAGGATTTTTCGGCGCCGACGTGTGGGTATGAGCACAAGTTACCGCATGGCGTACGGGTTCGTTTGTTGTATGCCATGCGGAACCTTCGGAGAGTGTAATTGGAGTGTAATCGGTCATTTACCTAGATCTTTTTCTGTGTGCACATTCTCTCGTCCTCTGTATCTCAGCCGAATATGTAAATTCCCAGTCGTATTATAATGGCAATGGATCTGTACTGTACATGTACGGTGGCCTCACCGCGAAAGCCCTCCCAACCTCCGGACACCCACGCATCGCAGTGTGCGCCCCTCGTCCTCAACCCCAGTGCCCGGGGCCAGGGGTTCTCCATCCCCAGTCGCCAGCTCCACAAGCACTTTTGCGAGCACGTCTGCGGGGGACACCAAACCGGGTATGAGGGTGCGCATGAGTGGTGCAACGGCAACGGCGACGACCCGCTTCGAAATTCCGCCCGGGCGCGTGGGGTCGACGAAGCCTGGCCTGACGTTGAATACGCGGAGCGGGGTGTGGGGAGGGGTGGACGGGAGGGCGCGAAGCGCAGTCTCGGCGCGTCCTTTGATCTTGCCGAAGAAGGTGTATGTCTGTTCGGTTGGGTCGGCGCTGGGGAGAATTTAAGTAAAGACGGCGAGAACGGGAGGAACCACAGTCACCCCTCGCCCGAGACGTATACGAAGTTGAATTTGCCCGTGTCCGACAGCGTGCTGAATGCCTTGGCGGCCGCGAGCGGGTAGTCGTAGGTGATGCGGATGTACTCGCTATGACGGAGGTTAGTACGAGCTTGCGAATCGTCTTGTAACTAACTCACTCCTTCGCCACCTCAGCCTGACTAATGCCCTGCGCCCAAACGCACCCTTCCGCGCCCTTGAGCTGGTCCGTCACCTCGGGCGGATACTCGTCGTATTTCTCGTGGATGATGATATTTGCTTTCCGCGCGTCACCAACGAGGGGGAGCATGAATGAGCGACGCGACAGAATGGAGAGGCGGGTAATAGCCGGGGAGGATAGGCATTCGCGGAGGACGGGGCCACCGACGGAGCCGGTGGCGCCTGTGAGGATGATATGCATGGGTGTGGGTGGTAGATGGTGGTGGAAGGAACACAGCAAGCAGTGATGGTTATAAGAAGTTCGGGCGGCAAGTTGCCGCCGTCCGGAAACGTCACCGCCCGGCGGCGGGCGGCAAATAAGGGGTGTACCGGCCGTGACGATCTTGTCGTGTCTCGGTCGGTGGGCTGTGGTGAAAAATGTGTGCTGTGATCTCGGTGGTGTAGCCTGGATAATTCTATTCAGCAACCCGGTTGCTGACAGTACCCCGGGTTGCAGCTAATCAATGATGGCGGCTGATGGCGGGGGGGCGGCAGAGGGCGGGATATGTTGAAGGCACTGCTGGTATGCTGAAAACAATTCAAAAATCACCAAAAAATTTGAGTGTTTGGAAATTGTGATGGTGCAACTGCCACATTTTTTTGGACTGGTAAATCAGCGACTCGTGTCGCCAAATTCACAGATTTCACGAACTAGTGGCCGAAAATCGACAACCTGAGGTCTAAAAATACAGGAAAAAAAGGGGAAGTCATTCATGCGACTAGGCACTTGCGCGTGCATAAATTCACCATCTCTAAACTTGAGAATGGGCTCAAAATAGGCGGGAACGGTAATAGCAAAGTGTTGGCAGGCTCTTATCTTATCTGTCGCGGAGGGGTTGCTGAATAGAAGATTACTATGCAGCAACCCAAAGTGGGGTTGCTAAATATTTGCACACTTGTTGTTTTCTTCAAATTTCTTTTCATGGATTTATCATCATTTGTCGTGCGTACTTGCACGTGACCGCGCGCTTTGTTTACGGTAACGGAAACGGCCGTGTTGCCGAAGGATCGCCTCTTGTTCCTAGCCACCACCAGAATGGACGCTGAATCCAGCACTGCGCGTCGCCCGACAAAGAAACGCAAGTCCGACACTGCTCCTTCCGCTGCCTCCGCCCCAAAACGCGCCCGGACCTCAAAGAAAGGCCGCCTCGCGGGGCTCTTGGATATCTCCCTCGATGTGGTTTTCGAGGTGGGAACAAGTGGCGTCCTATAAAAACACATCTCACGCCGTGCGAACAGATATTCGGAAACCTCCAGCCCCTCGACCTACTGCGTCTGTCCCGAACCTCGAAGGAATTCAGAAGGCTCCTCATGCACCGATCCTCCGTCACAATCTGGAGGTCTAGCCTGAACAACGTGCCCAACCTTCCCCCGTGCGCCCCCGGCATGACGGAGCCGCAGTGGGCCAGCTTGGTGTTTGACGCGACTTGCCATGTACGCGTTTACGTTTACCGTTCCCGCCTTGTATCCTCACCTCTCTTTAGATCTGCCAGAAAATCGCTCGCAAGGTAGACTGGGGCCTTTTCATCCGAATTTGCAACAAATGCGCGAAACAGCAGTGAGTACTCACTGGCTGTTGCTCGAGGCTTGGACTGATGCTGTAAATGCAGTCTCGACACTCAATTCCGGCCCTTGGAATCAGTGGATATGGCTTCGCTTCTGAATATAATCCCCACGCGTTCCGATCCTATGAGTCAGTTTGTCCACTACGCTGAAAGACTCCTCTCATTTGTACCAGAGCCTTATAACAGAGTATACCTTCGGCAAGCATTGACCGACATCCGGGTCAAGTACAACGCTATTCAAGATTCTGAAGAGCAGAAGAAATTCGTGGAAGACAGGAAAGAGCTCGTCAAGTCATTGGAGGAGGTATGACTTCACATGAACAAGTGTTTCTATAAGTAACCTGGTATTCAGCACACGGCGCTGTGCGAGACATGGTCGGAGAGCGTCGCAGAGAACCGTAGTACAGAATTAGCTGATCTCAAAGAAGAGCGGTACACAGCGTGCGTTGTCGCCTTTCGGTTCTTTGTCCCTGTACTTACCCCTTCCCCGCAGCATTATTGCCAAGTTGACCGCGCTTGGGTGGGGCACGGAACTGGATAGCATGCTCCCGTCGGATTCGCTCAAGTCTCACAAGCTCGTCAAACAGCCAAATGTCTTGACAGAGCGGAGTAGTTTGCATCCTCTTGACTTAGACAATGCTGACATTGGGCGCGTAGCGTGGAAGACCATCAAGCCTGAAATGTTGAATTATATGCAGCAAATGAAGGCCAAGCGCCTGGCCCGTGAGCATGCCGCCCTCGTCGTGGAGCGCAGGGCAATCGCCACGAAAGTTCTCCGTACTTTCAAGCGGTCGCAACTTCCGTGGACCGACATTATGCCTGGTGCCGCTGACTTTTGCGACTTCCCCGAGATCAAAACCGTCCTCAAGCAGCCTGCCGAAGTCGAGGTGGATGAGCACTCGTTCGAGTCAATGCTGCCGGCGTTCCCCGGGATGATCGCCACCTGGCGCGAAGAGGCCGTCAAACAGCTCGTGCTGACGCGCAAGCGCGGGTGTAAGGAGGACGCGCAGGAGGACGACGACGAAATCAAGACACGCCTCAAGCTCGCGACCTCCGTCTTCAAGTGCAACTCGTGCGGCGACGACGACGGGGACTCGTACTTTGGGGACATCCAGTCGTTCGACGACGGCTTCGGGCTCGGCGTGCGCTGCCGGCCGCTGTACTGGCCGCGCGTGCTCGCGCACCGCTGCCTGACGCGCGCCCCGGACTATGCGATGCTGCTGATGTTCATGGACGGGGCGCGGGACGTGCCGTGGCGCGCGAGCATCCTGTCGGTGGACACGCGCGTGGCGGGTATCGTGAAGAAGATCGTGGAGGCGTGTGGGATGGACGCGGCGACGACGACGGTGGACGATTTGGACGCGGCGGACCCGCGCCTCGCGTGCCATGTATGCGCCCAGCGCAAGCCAGCGGCGTCCGGGTCTCGCGCATCGCCGGCAGCGTCTGGGTCTCGCGCATCGCCGGCGGCGTCTGGGTCTCGCGCATCGCCGGCGGCGTCTGGGTCTCGCGCATCGCCGCGGCGTCGGTCTCGGCATCGGGCTGAGCCTGCGCCGGCCGCGGACACGGAAGCCGACACGGACGCGGAGGCAGAGGCGGAGGCGGAGGCTGCGCAGGAGGAGGGGCCCGCCACGGTGAAGGCGTTCAGCTGGCGCAATGCGGTGCGGCACGAAGGCGAGGCGCACTGGCGGCGGCCGACGGCGTGGCAGATGCTTGGCGACGAGGACGCGGCGGCGGCGCGTGCGGCGGAGGCGGAGGTGATGGCGGAGAAGCGCAAGGGGAAGGCGAAAATCAGCTTGCAGGACGTGGTGGACAATGCGGCGAGCGAGGCGGCGAGTGAGGCGTCGGGGAACATGGACGAAGCGGAAGACGGCAGCAGCGGGGTCGAGGCGGAGAAGGGCGGAGACGCGCCCATGCCCCTGCCCGACGCGGAGGTCGACGCCCCGAGCCCGAGCGGGATCCTGCCGAGCGAGCTGCCCGAGGTCGTGTGGTCCTGCGCGCACTGCCTCGACGGGCCGGCGGAGAAGCCCCCCATGGCGCTCGAGGGCATGCTCCGCCACCTCGCCGTCCGGCACGACATCCTCGCGCCCGCGCTGCTCAACGAGGACTATTACCGCACGCTTGCGGCGCCCGAGGTCTACAGCAAGGCGCACTTCCCCGCGCCGGCGCTGACGGTGTCGATGCCGCCGT
Source organism: Mycena rosella (assembly GCA_029378255.1). NCBI lineage: Eukaryota > Fungi > Basidiomycota > Agaricomycetes > Agaricales > Mycenaceae > Mycena > Mycena rosella. Next base: position 77,843 of record JARKIE010000285.1, read on the forward strand.
GCCCCCCGCTGCCGTCGCCGCCGCCCCGCGCACGCAGCTACATGGATCCCTTCATGATGCATCCGTACGACGATTCCGACGACTCGGGCGAGGGCTACGACAGTTTCGACGACATGATGATGGGCTTGTGGTGAGGATAAGTATGCAGAAACAACATGGGAGGTTCAATACGAAGAAGGACTGAGGCTCGGACGCATCGCATAATAACCGCTCTATGATAGTTCTACCGTCCATTAAGTACAGCGTGGCCCAAAAATTTACATTATGATACAGTCCTTCCCGTCCTTGCCCTTGCCCGCCAGCGACGCGTCCTCGCCGGGCCCGCGATGCAGCACCGCGCCCGGGCCGCCGGGCGTGTGCAGCGGCTGATTCGGCGCGCCGCGCAGCCGTTGCGCAGCACGCTTGTCGCCGAGCTCCGCCGCGCGCTTGTAGTAGCCGAGCGACTCGCGCGCGTTGGGCTGCGTGCCGATGCCGACCTCGAGGAAGTAGCCGACGGCGTACATGGCCTTTGCGAGGCCCGCGTCGGCGGCCTTTTGCGCCCACAGGAAGGCCTCGGTGTCGGACTGGGGGAGCACGCCCGGGGAGCCGACGAGGTACCAGGCGGTCAGCGCGAAGCAGGCGTCGCGGTGGTTTTGCTGCGCAGCGATGTTCTGGGGGAGCAAAATTATTATCAGAGGGGGCGGGGGGCTGGGGGTACGCACGTAGTAGTGGATGGAGAGCGCGGGGTCCTGCGGGCAGCCCATCTTGCCGTACTCGTAGCACTCGCCGAGGCGGTACGCGCTCGGGGCGTACCCGAGCTCCGCCGCCTGCGCGAGCAGCTCGGTCGAGTACTCGTAGTCGACGAAGAGCACGTTGTCGATGCCGCGCTCGTGGAGGAGCGCGAGCTCGTGCAGCGCGTGGGGGAACTCGGCGGTGGCGTGCTCCGCGCTGCGCTTGAGCCACTTGACGCCCTCCTTCGGGCTCTTGCTGAGGCCGAGCTCGCCGTTGAGCTCGGCGATGCCCAAGCGGTACATGGCGCCCGGGTGCAGCGCCGCGGCGGCTTTGCGGAAGAACTGCAGCGCCTTGGCGGCCTCGCGGCGGCAGCCCCAGCCGTTCTCGCAGCAGGTGCCGGAGCGGTAGGCGGCGTCGGGGTGCCCGTGCTTGGCCGCGAGGACGAAGAGCGGGTAGGCGCGGTCAAAGTCCTGCTTGGACTTGACGGTGCCGATGCCGTTGGCGAAGCAGTCGGCGAGGAAGTACTGGGAGGCGGGGTGGCCGCGGTCCGCGAGGCGTTTGAGGAGGGACGTCGCCTCGCGGATGAGCTCGTCGCGCTTCTCCGTTGCGCGCTCGACCTCGATAACGTTAGCCGGGGTTTGTGCGGGGATGGGGAAGGACTTTGAGGCGTCGATCATGAAGACGGCGAACTCGAACTGGAGGTCGGGGTCCTGCGTCTTCTTTGCGTTTGCGCGGTAGAGCTCGAGGGTGCGCTCGTGCGAGAGCAGCGCGGCCTGGTTCCCCGGACGCAGATGGGAGTGGTCGAGCAGGGGCCCTGGCGGCGGTGACGGGGCCCTTAAGGACTGGGTTGCGACAGAGCGCGAGCCCTGGGCGTAGGCGTCTACGCTGTAGGCGGAGGGAGCGGCATTGCCGTTGTAAAAGTCGTCAGGCTCCTCTTGGTCCGAGTACTGCTGCTCGCCGTCGTCGTATTCCTGCTCGTAGCTGTTGTACTGCTGCTGGCCGGTGTACTGCTGCTGCCCCGTGTACTGCTGCTGGCCCGTGTACTGCTGCTGCTGCTGGTGTTGTGGTGGCGGCCCTGTTCTCGGACGAGACAGGGAGCGAGGGCGCGGCTCGGCGTACATGGATGGGAGTGCTCAAGCTGAATACGGACTCGGCACAAAGTGATGGGACGTTCTTCGGACGGCGGACGTTGCCCGGTGCAGCGGCATATTATTCGGGTAGCATTTTACTGTAACTGTACAGACATACGGTATGGAGCAGCTGTATACGCATCATCCAACGTCATCAGAAAGCGGCCGCGGTACGCCCATTTATGCGGCGAAAACGTCCTTGGTTGGGCAATAGATTCCAGCGCAACACAATAAATCGAGGGGGTGGAATGAATTGCTGGACGACGAGCAGTCCATTGGAGGTACAATTCAACTGACGCATTGGCGATTCGGCGACTTGAATCAACCAGCAACAACCTTGCTAATCTCGGGTGCGTTCGTGAATCAGGCAACGAGGAGTCCGGACCTTTCTAATGGATTCACCGCGGAGTCCTCGAGGGCCCCTCTCGTAGGCCCTCGTTTGAGGGGTCGAGGCTGTTGTGGTGTTGCTGCGGGAGAACGGAGTCCATCGCCGTGAACGTTGAAGATAGAATGGCGGTTTCCTTTTCTGGCTCCGAGCGGTGGTAGATCCTAACTTGCGACCTCCCGCCATGCAATCACCGCGCACACGACGAGCCAGGCAAGTCCCAGCGACAGCCCGCCCGTCTGAAAACATCGCCGTCGCCGCCCCCGACTTACACGTGATGTAAAATATGCCATGATTGTGCTGCTTTTTGTTGGCTTTTTGCAACGAAGTGCGCTTTGCTTTTTTCCATGGGACTTGTTGGCAACCGTAGGGGTCGAGTAAAGGCTGTTGTGGTGATGCTGCGGATGAGAACGGAGTCGTTGAAGACAGAATGACGGTTTCCTTTTCCGGCGTCGAGCGGTTATGATGGGATCATCGAGCGTAACTTGGAACCTCCCGCCATGCAATCACTGCGCACACGACGCGAGCCAGGCAAGTCCCAGCGCCAGCCCGCGCGTCTCGCAAAGCCCAATGGCGATGCCCCCACCCCCCGCCGCGACCCCCGCAAGTCCCGCGTCGATGACAAGATCAAGAAACGCATGTCCATGCGCTATGCCGACATATCCAGCCCCAGCGACCTCAATGTCCCCCCAATCCCCGCCATGCCGGGCGTCCCGAGTCGGACAGTGGGTAGGGAACAGGATGAGGTCGTCATGGACCGCACGACTGGCCGGGAGGACCGCGGCGCTGACGACAAGAAGCTCCTAGACAAGGATGACTTTGACCCCGATGCGTGTGCGTATACTGTGCAGTGAGGCGTGTGCCCGAGGATTAACGCAGCGCAGTCTTGAAAATTAAGCTGGCCAACTCGACAGAATCCGAGATTAAGACGTTGCAGTCGTCGCTGCGCAACGCAAAGGACGATGTCTCATCGGACTTGCAGCGGAACGTGTTCAAAAAGTGCGCGCCATTAAACTGTCTACCGCCAGACCTAACATCCCCCAGCTACGCGGAATTCGTCCTCATCTCCAAAGAAATCTCCACGCTCGAGAATGAGATGCTCGAACTGAAAGAGTCGCTCTCCGAATATAAATCCATGCCCTCGCTGCTGCACATCCCCGACCCGACCTCGACCTCCTCCTCCGGCCTCTCCTCCTACCGCCGCTCGTCCGTCGCGGACCTGCGCATCATGTACTTCAACCAGATGCAGACGCTGCACGCGCAGATCGAGGGTCAGCCAAGTTCGCGCCGACGACGCCCGGGCGGCACGTCGTGGGCGAGGTGGAGGGCGTCATCGCGCTCAACGCCGCGACGTACAAGCCCACCGGAAAGGCCAAGTTCGTCGTGCTTGACGACGCGGTCCTCGTCGCGAGGCGGCGGCGGCGCACGGGCGGGCAAGAGGGCCGCGGAGGCGGCGGCGGCGACAGCGATGGCAAGCTCGTGGCGGAGCGCTGCTGGCCGCTGAGCGAGATGCTGGTCCTCGATACGAAGGACTCGCCGAGTACGTCTTTTCTCCAGAATAAGTAGCCCTCGAGTCTCAGATGCGTGCGCAGGCATGACAAATGTGTTCAAGATACGGCACGGCAAGGAGACGCATGTGTTTCGCACAGAGACGCCCGCCGACAAGAAGTCGCTCTTGACGCAGTTTCGCCATGTTGCGGAGGAGCTTTCCGCGAAGAAGCGCAAGGAGCGCGAGGGCGAGCACGAGCGACGGAAGAGCATGTGGAACGGCGGCGGCGGAGATGTGCGTCGCTCCCTTTTGCGCTGAAGCATATGCTAACGCGCCAAGCAGACCAGCTTCGGGAACGCAGACAAGATGCCCGCGATGCCCGACTGGATGGCGGACTTGGCGAGCAGGGGCGACCTCGACGGCGCGGCGGGCTCGGACGCCAAGGAGAAGGCCGAACGCGACGCGCGCTGGGTGGGCGAATGGGCGGACGAGCTCACCGTCGCGATCGCGCTGCGCGAATGGGAGAAAGCGACGGGGCTCGTCGAGACAGGTGTGTCTCCCCCTTCGAGTGATCCGGGTCGTTCTCGTTCTCACACGCCCCGCAGGCAAAGGCAAGCTCTCGACGACGGCCCCGCTCGCGGCGAAGCTCCCGCCGCTGACGGCGCAGCTGACCGCGGCGCTGCTCGCGTCGCTGGCGCAGCCGACCAACCGCAAGAGCACTGTCATCGCGCTCATCACGCTGCTGCTGCGCCTGAACGCGGGCCCCGCCGCGCGCGCGGCGTTCCTGAACATGCGGAGCCAGGTGATGCGCAACCACGTGCGGCGCATCCGGTTTGAAGGGCACATTGGCGCGTACGTAGGGGACCTGGCGGTCGTGTACTTTACCGGCATCAAGCACACGGCTGACTGGTTCCTCGCGAGCTTTAAGGAGAACGAGGTGGCGAGTGGTATGTTGGTCTGCTGTTCCGACCATCCTCCGCAGCTGATGGGATATCCTCGCAGCGTTTATTGACTGGGCGAAGAAGCAGATCGAGGACTATGGGGAGCTGTTCCGGCGGCAGGTGTATAGCTCGGACGTCGACCCGAAGGTCGTCGAGGAGGCGCTGAAGATCACATATTCTCAGAGCAAAAAGGTGATCATTACCCGACCATTTGTCGTATCCTATCCTCATTCCCCGCCCCACAGCTGCTCCAAGAATACGGCCTTGATTTCCGCTTCCTCTTCAGCGACGTCCTCTCCCAGCATCCCAAGGACGCCGTCAAGACAGCCCCGACATTCACGCTACGCGGACACCAGGTGGCAAAGCCCCCGAAGCACGCGCCGCCCGCCTCGCTGAGCCTCGCGTCAAGCAACCTCACGGGCCCGCCCGCCAGCACCGCGGCCTTCTCCACGGCGTCCACGTACAGCAGCGACACCACCCCCACCTCCTCCGTGTTCCCCAACTCCCTCCGCGACCCGCCCATGACCGCGCGCGAGCCCCCGCTCATCCGCGAGCCGCTGGCGCGCGAGCCCCCGCTCACCGCGTCCCGCAGCGCGTTCCGCGGCGGCGGCCTGCCCGCGGCACCGCTGACGATCGTGCCGGACTTTCCGTCGCCCGCGCCGCGCCGCGCGCGCTCCCCGCCGCCGAGCGCCGGGCTGCCGGTGCCGGTGCCGTCGCCCTCCCCGCGCACGCCGCTCACCGGTGCGCGTGAGCGCCCGCCGCGCGCGCCCCGTGTGAATCCGGGCGCGCCGCCACCGCCGCGCAGCACCAACCGTCCCGGCAGCGCGCTGAGCCGCCCGCCCGTGGCCGTGCCGCAGCGCGAGGGCATGATCTGAGGCGTTCGGGAGTTTAGATATTTGGCATTCGGCATTCGTTTCACAGCATGGATTGTGGTACATGTAACTTACAAGCAGGCAGAGGCATAGGTGTATACGGGACTCGGGAGAGCATAATACCGGTGTATGGGATATGATAGCTAGTGCTAATGCTGGTGCAGCGGCACTGGGTGGGCGGGACTGTTAGTAGCGTAGGACGCGTGTGGTAGATGAAACTAACCGGGGGGGAAATCGACTTCGGAGAGGTACCACGCTCCTGAGGAAAGGGAAGCGAGCGCGAGTCAGTTCTGCAGCGATGGCGAGATGGCGCGGACTCACTGTCGGCGCCGGGCGTCTCCTCTGCGACGGTAGTCCCGTTGCCCGCCCAGAAGAAGCGGTTCGTGTGCCCGTCCAGGAGCTCGTACGTGTAGTCCTCCCAGCGGGGGCTTTTGAGGGCTTTAGCGGCGTGGAGGCACGATCCAGGCCACAGGGCCACGACGCGGCCCTCCTCGTTGCCCTGTTTGTACCACGACCTGCATCGCTCGCTGAATATCGTCTGGGCATTAATATGATATTAGGGTCGTTTCTGGAATGGTCGACGGTCGTCACCTTTGTGAAGTGGTGCTACGGATGCAGGGTCAGCGTGCATACATTGTCTTCAGATACTCGATCACCTCGAGATACGCGTCCCAGTCTTCCACCGCCTCGGGCTTGACCTCCATGCTCTTCAGGTGCTCCCGCTGCAGCTTTAGCGTTGCCTCCACGGCATATTCGACTTGCTGCACGCACGTCGGCTTGGAGAAGCATGCAAGGAGTTGCACTCACCCGCTCAATTACAATTAGCAGCGACCCGCTCCCCACCGCCGAATTTGGGCCGAGGCTTTGGAACCAATTAGGGAATTTGCTAAGAGCGACGGAGAGGTATAGCTTTGGGTGTGGTTTGTACTCGTCGGAGAGCTGCACGCCGCCGCGCCCGATGATGGGGAACCCGAGCTGGTAGGACGTGTCGAATCCCGTCGCGCATACGATGATATCCAGCTCGTCGATCTTTCCGTCGGTCGTTTCGATTCCGGTGGGCAATATCTGCTTGATCTCGGTGGGGTTGAATTCGACCTAGACAATAGCTCAGCAAACGTGAGAGGCAAACGAGGTAGGATAACTGCCTACGTTGTCTTGGCATAGTGCCTCGAGATATCCGGGACCTGGAGTCAATCGGCGGCAGCCAACAGCGAAATCGGGGATTACTAGATGGGAGGTGAGGCACGTAGCTAATGCCAGAATAATTTGAAGCCTACGGTGCTCAGCAATTTCTGGTTTTGTCGCCAGGCGTTGCAACATGTCTGCTTTGAACGCGGCTCGGCCACCCTCCTGAACAGGGTGACCTTTCAGGGTTACAACATGGATTGACTACATCGAATAATTCAACCATTACCCTTGGAAACTGAGAGGGGTGCTAACATTTAAATCCGATTCGAGGTCTCTTCGAAATTCCTTGTAGTATGCAGGATCTTTGAAAGCTTCCTTGTCCTTGTCCGTGAAAACATCTGTGCACTCGTCGGTTCTCGAAATAATGAAGAAATCAGAGTTTCGTCACAATTGGGTTCACCCTTGCGCATGCCAAGTTTTTCTGCGCGCTCGCCGAGGAAAGGGAAAGAAATCCATGTTTTCCCTCGAACGTAGTTGATCAAATGCTTGACCTTGGGCTGCAATGCGGGGACGATTTGTATTGCCGAAGAGCCCTGGAGGATCAAATCAGAAGATGAGTGAATACCCATCATGGCGGACGCGTACAACACCGATAACCCCAACTCTCTTGTCTTTCCAGGATCGAACTGTGTCTTCCCAAGGACCATCCTTGTCGCCTTCATCGGTTTCCCACTTGGCGCTGTGGACTATCTTCCCACCAAAGGACTGCAGACCAGGGATATCTGGCCACTTCAACCGACTCAATCCACCCATCCCTGTGAAGAGCACATCGGCGCTGTCTTCGAGATGCTGTATATTGCCATCCGAATCTTTATGCTGGATAGTCAAATTCCATTTCCCTGTGGCCTCCGAATAAATAGCACTAGTCAAACGGTGTTCTAGGCGAATAAACGGCCATAGGTTGTATTTTTCCACTGACTCGAGGAGTTAGTCGATGCGAATTACGGGTATGATTGAACAATATGTACCGACAGATTGCAAATAAGCCTGGATTTCTTATAAGGGTGTTAATCGAAGTGCATATTCTGGAAGAATTTCATACCCGAACCAGGGGCATAAAAAGACGACCAGTCTGTCTGTTGCCGCAACGTCAGGACACAAATCATATCACTCGGCCTTGCGTACTTTGTCATGGAAACTCAGTTGGTACTAAAAGATACGAGCTCAAAACGAAATATGTGATACATTCGTTCGTTACACTCACGGTGTGCGAGGGGATATCGCATGCAAGGCCCTTGAAATAGTACAAGAGATGAGTGGGCAACGTGCGAAGGTTGTGATATTATCTCACAGGATACTTGTTGGCAAACCAGGTCCCTCCAACGCCTGCATTCGCGTCGTAGATGGCGATTCGAACATTCGGGACTCGCTGCAGGAATCTGTACCACCATCAGATATTTATGCCAAAGCCATCGAAATAAGTCGTTCACCGAATTCCTGCAACGATTCCTGTGCAACCACCAGTCAAATCACGCAGCATCAACTTGATTCCGACGAACCACTGAACCCTGCGCCCACAATGACGACCCTCATGGGACGCGCTGCATCTATGGCGGATTCCGAGAATTCAGCTGGAAATAACTTTAACAGAGGAAAATGCTTGGAGAAAAAGAGGCAGCTCACCAGGCATAGAGTCGGCCGTTGAGTTGTTCACGTCAAAGGTGGGAGGAATCGTCCTATATATGTTTGAACAATTTAGAGAGGTCACCGGATGACGCTAGGCTTTGATAAACTTTGGATAAACTAATCATCCAGTTCAATGCCTCGGCCCAGTGTGTGAATCCGGAGTCCATGAATTGGTGGCTTAGACCGTGGACTCGCGGGAAACACGGATCTTGAATACGCCGTAGATAATCCTAGATGATTCAGGAATAAAAAAGACACGTCTGTCTTTCAGCGGAGGGTCATGAATAAAGTCGTGTGAGCGCTAGCGCGCGCACGCGCGTGATTATATCATTGATGAAGCTTTCCCATGATTGTTGCTTGACATTTAGGGGTAGAACGTGTTATTTCCGCGCAAAGCAAAAATGAATACACAACATCTAGAAATACACGGTCACGGTGACGACCAAGTCAAATCGGCTGGTGAAGGAAATCAGCATTGTCTTGAGCTCGATCAGATTTCTGAGCAACAGTAAGTATTCGCGGCGCGGAGAGCGTCTTCTATGATTACATGAGAGGGTGAGCTCGAAGGGATGCGTGCCAAAAGATCTTTTAGACGAAACGAGTGGAGCATACATATGATCAGGGCTCACCTTCGAATAACAAAGCATACTGCATGACACGTTGGGTGGATGCGTTCTGTCGGGGAGCGGTTGATGGGGAGGTCAGAGGCTGTTTTTGGAGGGGCATGGGCGAGGAAGACGATTGCGAGGAGCTGGGGACGCATGGAAGGGTGGAGTCTAAGCTAATAAGGCTCGGGACAGCTGGTTGAAATTTGCGCAGCTTTCGAGGGCGTAGAGGAGCGGGCGGGGTGCTAGAGTCGTGGCGGGGAACAGGTGATGGCTTATGGTCACCAAAACTTGGAATATTTGAAGGGAATCCCATTCGCTCCGGAAATCCCACTTCAAACATGGAAGAATCGTCCGTGGGCTCCTGCAGTATTGTAACCCCCTTCACCGACTCCGAATTATTCGACGATAGTGCAGAAATAATGAGTTCTCGGAGCCTTCAGTCGAGGATGCACATGGGGTGAGCTCTGGAGTAGAAATGGGGGAACCGGCGGATACACCAGACGATGTTAGCGAAGTTTGGAATGACACGTAGTCCCTTTCCATGGCCGTAGAGTATAGTAAACGAACCGAAGCCAGGGCAATGCCTACTTGACCTTTAAGCACCGCAGTCATGGGGAGTGTCCAAGGCGGGAGGGAATGTTCTAGCCAGCTGGCAGACAGCGACTGGGTTGTAAAATGACAAGTACATTGATCTCATCATGATTCACCGGGGTATCTAGCCTCTATTTGAGAACGAACAGCATTGCTAGGACTGCAGTCTCCACACTAGAAAACTGACATGAAGGCAAACAACCAGATATGAGAGGATTAACGCAAGGGCCTTGAGGTGTAGGGGACAAATTACAGTGATGGTGTTCAAGTGAGCAGATCAAGGTGAGACTTATCGGACTGCTTTGGCCAGCGGTTGAGCAGAGAATTCTTGGTGGGGATGTTGCCCGCGTAGCAACATAAAGCGCTCCGTACGCAATACTGTCGTCGTATTTTCGAATTCATGATTGGACGCAAAACGAGGAATGTATGTTGAAGTGAGCCGAATGCGACCGAGAGACCGTGAAAAGCAGGGTTCTCTCCATCGGAGCAGGTTTGGTGCAGGGGACGCAGTGCTTTTGTAGTGACCTCAGCGGATTGCTGTTGGTGCTTTGACAAGTGTGGCAGTGCTCGCCAATCTTCGGCCACACGCGGCCACGTGCTCTCACTGCTCTCTTCGTCCCACCTCAAACTTCAAGCCTGTCAAAGCCTTGTTCCCACCACTCCGATTCAGGATGTAGGCAGCGGCGATAACTCACCTTTATCGCGCATAAATGGTTCTGGCCGCGCGGTTTAATCCTATTCTGAGATCGGAGTGTTAGTAATCTCCAGTGAATCGCCACCGGTGATCTGGAGGCCTTCGTGCGAGCAGGTACGCATCGTAATCGGGGAGCACCGTATATAATGGAAGTCTATGCTACCCACATCCCCAAAACTTCCTCTTTTCTGCACGTCAAACTGAGCTCAAGCTACTTACCAATGTCTGCTATCCATGTCAGGAAGGCCATAGGCATCAACAAGGTAAAGCATTTCTCTTAGGCCCTTGATGTAGTTGACCTTTGCCTCGTAGCCGGGAGATTTTGACGCCCTCGAGGTTGATTTTCGTTAACTCTTGTGTTCCTCGGAGCTCATGTACACACACGAACTGCTTCTCACTTTACCCCTGACGGTTGAATTTTCTCGCACCAAGTTCTTCGGAGGATTTAACCTGTTTTGAAGGTTGGAGCTGATGATATCATAGTCAAAGTGAGTGTAGGGATTTTTCGGATCTCCTCTTCGTCTCACACGACATACGCAGGCTGAATATCTGGGCATAAATTTTATTGACACGGTAACAACTTACGAGTTTCTTCCTACCTTCGTTGGTGTTAAGACTCAGTCTGTCCTAGTACTTCCGGTACCAACATCTCTTACATTCCATCCGCATCTCTTACTCTATCCCAGCAAGGGTTTGTACCCTTTGGGTGAGCTCCCTGCTGCCATCGGCACAGAGCTCTCCGGGACTATTTTGGCTTTGCCCACACATGAGGCCGTTTTGGAAGATCCTGAATTTAAAAAACGAGGTTACGCGGTCGGTGCAAGAGTTGCGGTTGTACGTTTTCCCAACAATTCGGACTAAGCCAAGCCGTATTCATTTTACTTAGGGTGGCGCAACGGTTGTCGGGACACACTCCGACTACGTCTCCGTTCCGTGGAAGGTGGTCCATATTCTTCCCTCCAACGTCTCGACCCGGATTGGGGCGGCTGCCTTGTCGCAGGGATTGACTGCGCTGACGTTCATCGAGGAAGCGTACAAAGTAAAGAAGGGAGACACGATCCTTGTTCATACCGTTGCAGGCGGTCTCGGGCTCTTATTCGCGCAGCTGATCAAGGCCGGTAGTCTCTGTTGAGAGGCGCATTTTTCTGATTCCTTCCAGGCTCGTGGGGCAATAGTCATCGGGACCACTTCGACCAGGGAGAAGGCAGAGCTGGCCAAAGCTCACGGCGCGAGCCACGTTATTCTGTACAAAGAGGAAGACACAGTCCAACGAGTTTTGGAACTCACCAATGGTGTCGGTGTAGATGCCGTCTTCGACGGTGTAGGCAAGGACACGTGGGTGTTACCGACGATTCTCTTAACTTTGAACTAAGTTTTCTTTGTTTAGCTTTGACAGCAACTTCAAAATGCTCAAACGCAAAGGTACCCTTGTTTCTCTGGGAAATGCGTCTGGAGCCGTTCCACCATTCGCGCCCATTCGCTTGGCGGAAAAGAATATCAAGCTCCTTCGGCCATGGTGAGTGAAAAATGACCAATAAAGATTCACCGCTGAAGATCCTCGTAGGGTTTCGAATTATGTTACCACTGCTGAAGAGGTATGGATTAAACTAACCATACTGTCGATCTTCCATTGATGGCGTTCACTTCGAATCAGCTGTATCACTACTCTACGGAGCTATTTACCCTGATTGCGGCCGAGGCTCTCAAAATCCGCGTACAGCAGGAGTATCCCTTTACTAGGGAGGGTGCGATTCAGGCTCAGAAAGACCTGACGGCTGGAAATACCATGGGAAAACTCCTCATAAAGGTTGATTGAATTTATATGAAGTTGAGGGTCAGGCTTTGGTCAGACTTCTGTTTCTGGTCTCCGCGAAGAATTTTTTTAGTATGTACCCGTAGCAGAAAGCTTGTGTGCGCCGACTCGGATTGATCATTTTCGTGCTCGGACATCGGATTCGGACCGACCGCGCCATGTTACGCTATGTTACCTGTCACATGTGCGCGTCATTCACGGGCCAGTGCTGGACTCATCGAGCCTGAGAAACTTCCACTACCGAACGCGGGCCTTGAACTGGCACTTTCAACGATCGTTACCGGTACATAGGACGACGATTTACGCGCTATTATGTGGGAACGCACACTCCAGGATCTCATTCGCGGTCTGCGTGCCAACAAGAAAGATGAATCCAAGTTCATAGCCAAGGCCGTGGATGAAATCCGGAAAGAGATCAAAAGCGAAGATATGGAGCTCAAGGCCGGAGCGGTGCTGAAGTTGACCTATGTGCGCCCACACCCTTCCGAGATCGTGTGCCCGCCTCATAATTTTGACCAGCTCGACATGATGGGTTATGATATGACCTGGGCGTCTTTCCATGTAGTGGAGGTTATGTCGTCCGCTAAATTCCATCTCAAGAGCGTTGGATATCTGGCTGCTGTCCAATCTTTCGACCAAGAGACCGATGTACTCATGTTGACCACAAATCTGCTCAAGAAGGTCCGTCGGTCCTACTGCGCGGATGACCAAAACTTGATTCGGTGCATCTGCAGGACCTGACTTCTACGCCTGCAGAAATTGCTATCACTTTAAATGGTCTATCCCATATCGTCACGCCCGACTTGGCTCGGGACATATCGCCAGAATTAATCACAATGCTGACGCATTCCCGGGCCCAAATACGGAAACGCGCTATTCTTGCATTATACAAGGTTATGGTTCAGTACCCGGAAGCTTTGCAGCAGGGTGTTACACGATTAAAGGAGAAATTGGACGACCCTGATCCTGGCGCGTGTGGATATTGTATTGTGTCGCGGCCAGCTCATAATTTGGTTCATCAGGTGTCGTCGCATCAACTGTCAATGTTCTCTGTGAATTGGCGCGACGTAAGCCAGAGGAATATCTAACCTTGGCTCCTCAGCTATTCCATCTTCTTACCACTTCTACAAATAATTGGATGCTTATTAAAATCATCAAACTGGTAACGCGGTCAATAGCCACAGTGATGTTCGTCCCTGACACGAAAGCCGTTAGTTTGGGTCCTTGTCGCCATACGAGCCGCGTCTGGTCAGAAAACTCCAGCCACCCATCACGGAGCTCATCTCAACGACTCCGGCCATTTCGCTCTTGTACGAATGCGTTCACACTTGCATTATCGGGGGGATGTTGCAGGGACCTTCAGGCGATTCTTTAGCACGGATGTGCGTTTCGAAGCTTGCTGCATTCATACAGGATGCAGATCAGAATCGTACGCATTCACTTCTGCTGTCCCTCGACCTGGTCATTGACATGTTACATAGTCAAGTACATTGCCCTCCTCGCCTTGGTCAAAATCGTTCCGTCGCATCCTCATCTGGTAGCTGAATACCAGGACACCATTCTCGCCAGCGTCAATGACCAAGACATTAGCATCCGGATGCGTGCGCTGGATCTTGTGTCTGCTATGGTGTGTTCGATCGTCCAATCTCCCCCCCCCCCCCCTGTATTCAACCTCTTTTAGGTCACTCCGAATAGTCTCCAGTCGATCGTCCAGCAAGTACTTTCTCACTTGGTACCAGATACCTCGTCGTCCACCTTACCTACGGCCACGCAATCGCTTGCTCAGCATACGGTGCCCACTTCACCCACCACCGCCAAACCGCATATTTCCCCCGCCCAGTCTCCCGCGTACCGCCTCGTCCTTTCGCAGCGGATTCTGAACATTTGTTCGCAATCGATGTACGAGAATGTGACCAACTTTGAGTGGTACCTCTCTGTTCTCGTAGATCTGGCACATGTCGCAAACGTCGACATAGGATTGCAGATCCGAGATCAGCTCGTCGACGTTGTTGGGCGCGTCAAGGGAGTAAGACGGTATGCCGTCAAGCTCATGTACACCTTGCTGTGTGACGACACGATGCTACACAATGCGCGTGACGAAGGCAGTTGCTCAGAAGTGCTTTGGGCAGCTGCTTGGATATGCGGGGAGTATTGCAGGTCAGTCGCAGAGAACGAATCTACTCCGTCTCCTTATAATAATGTTTTTTTCCTTCTAGTGAACTCTCCGAGCCCCACAAGCTCTTGCCGTACCTCCTCCAACCCGAAGTTGCAAACCTCCTGCCAGAAATAATTGCCGTTTACATTCAAGCTACCTCGAAAATATTCGGGCATTGGGCGGCTGAAGTCGCGCAACGATGGGACGATGACGACCTTCCTGAAGTGAAGAGCATGGTTGATGTAATCGTCGGCGGTGTCCACGAATTTGTCAGCAATACACACATCGAGGTGCAAGAAAGGGTTGGTCATCTTCGCAGGCTTTCTACCAGCATCATCTCATATTTCACAGGCGGCAAATACGCTCCAGCTATTCACTTTCATCCAAGCGGATTTGAACGCATACAGACCAAAGCCCATCGACAATCCGTTCGCAGAGGCGTCCTCCTCGTTTGACCCCATCGCGTCCGGGGAGCCTCGCTTCCCGAAGAGCCTGTACCTTCTTCAGCCATTGCACGAAGCGTACGAGCTGAACCCCGTTGCGCTGGCCGCTCAAGCCAGCGTGCCCATACCCGACGGCCTGGATCTCGACGCGTGGATTGTAGCCCCTCCGCAGGAACCTGTTCTAGAGGTCGACGCAGAGGCGAAGGCCCGCAAAGTGAAGAAGGGCAAGGGCAAGGAGGTGAACGGGACCAAATCCAAGAGCGGGAAGAAAAAACACAAGGAGGAAGTTAATGGCGGGAACGGGGTGTTGTTAACACCGCTCGAGGACGATACGGAGACTCCGGAGGAAAGGATGCAGGTAATGTTTTATTTTGTCCCAGAAGAAAATCGCCTTTCTAAACGTATTTCGACAGCGGCTGGCCGAGCGGCGAGAGCGGCTGCGTGAAGATCCGTACTATATCATTGACGACCGACCTTCAACGTCGCGGGTCGACGACCTTGATTCAATACCTGTCGTGCGACTCGAGGGAATGCCTTCACCCGCACCAGGCAAGATGCTTTGTCTTTCCTCCAATTCCGCGTCGCTGACAGCATGAATAGTCGTAGAGGTCGACGATAGCCATATGCTACCTTCACTACGGAGCGACTACACACCCTCTTCCTTTGCGATCGATAGGGACGGTGAGATGCCCGAAGGTGCTGTCGTACCATCACGAACGATTACCCCCGTTCCTCGTGAGAGCAGGGCGTCCACCCCGATGATGACTTCCTTCCCTCAATACGAGGTTGCCGACGAGGGCAGAACGAGCACCCCCGAGCCCATCAAAGTCACCCGGCCCAAAAAGAAAACGCCTGGGAAAAAGAAACGGACACAAAATAGCAGTACTCTTCCCGATGCATCTAATCCGTAGCATTTAAGTTATATTATTAAGGGGTGGTATACAGAAAGCGGGATAAAAAGGGATAGACTGCGGAGCCAAATACAAACTTTGCGGAAAACGATTACGCCGCAAAGAGCCGGGACGATTGTGCTAGTGCGGATGTCCAATGATTGCGGGGAACGATGGAAGGCATACGACGGAAAAAAACCCAGAGAATGTCCACGGACGAGGTCATTATCTTTCGTCCTCGACACGCTCGACGGACTCGACGATCTCGTTGACAAGTTCCATCGTTACTCCGGGGATAATCCTCTCTGCGTCCGTGAATGCGCGCTGGAGAGCGCTGAGAGCTACCCGGGCCTCTTGAGAGGAGACTCTCGGGAAAAGCTGAGAACTCGGTTAGGGCTGGAAGAACTGCGGATGAAAGAAGCGTACCGATGCAATGGCCGGCAATATAACAGAATCGAGCATGGTGGTGTCCGGCAAATCGTCCTCCAGCTGTACGTGGCTCATTTTTTCTGATAATTGCGTGGTGCTCTCTGCTCGGGCCGTGTACGCGTCCGAGTACTGGTCATCATAGTCATCGTCGTATTCGTCCGACGGTTCCCTCTGGACCGCGTGGTTGCTCATCCGGGAGCCGCCGTTTCGGGGGGCATGTGCCGGACGGTCGCCTGGTGGTCGCTGCGCCTGGAGGACACTGCCGGCGACGGTGGTAAGGGAGGAAGGTCGCCCTTGACTGTAATGGAAGAGTTTGTCGAAATATAGGATCCCGAGGAAACCGATGAGCCTGAGCTGTCCGAACGCCTGGTACCTTATTTTCCCACGTAAGTGGGGGCCCAGAGACGTGGACTTGGTTCTGCGAGCGTCCAACGGTGGCAGCGTGGCGAACGGTTCCGAAATCCCACAGGTCTTCGGGGTCACCACTTACCGGCCTGTATGACGCACTCGATTAAAACAACCGCAGCAGAACTGAATAAATCGTAACGCACAAATCGGATGCAGCGTGGCGGTCGTCTTCATCCTGACGATCTCCGCCCTCGGCCTTCCATCGCTCATGCCGCTCTATGAGTTCCGTCAAATAACTTGTTTTCTTGGCCATTCGTATAAACTTGTGCTTCAGAAGATCACGGGCCGAAGGGCGCTGTAGAAACGGTTTGAACGGCAAAACAGTAAAAAAAACTCTTAGTGACTGACGTCGCGAGGATCGCGCTGCAGGCAATATGACACAAATTCTCGGAAGGGTTTCGAGAAATTGCCGTCCAGAACGGGGGGCGGGTTTTTAGGAATGAGAAAGAGAACCTTGTAGTCATCAGCCACCAGAAATTACACGGAGTTGCTGCTTAATTCACCTTCATCGGGTGTAACTCAGCATAGGGAGGTTCTCCTTTCGCAAGCTCTATCGCGGTGATGCCCAAACTCCAAATATCCGCCTTGTGGTCGTACCCACTCTGTTGATGACCTCGGGAGACATCCAATACGGCGTGCCGACGAAGGTGTTCTTCTTCGCAGACAGCGTCCCGGAAAGCTGCCCGGAGACACCGAAGTCAGCAAGCTTGACCTCGCCACCTGCGGACAGGAGGATATTGGCGGCTGTGTCGATGATGCAATGAGAACCGGGACTGTTCAGTTGCAGATGAACGCACCCTTGATATCTCTGTGAAGTTTCCCTTCGCTATGCAGATACTCAAGACCACGCAACAGCTCTCGGACGATGATCGCAATGTATTCCTCTCGGAAGACACCGGGCTTCATCTGAAATCGGGTTAGTTTGACTAGTTAATGCGCAGTACGCGGAATGTATTTACCAAGTCGGAACATGAACCGCCGGAGCAATACCTAAAGGAAATCAGTGCGGGACGAGTCGGGTGAACCGCCGGACGAACTCCATGACGATCCAGAGGTTGGAGCCCTTCAAATATGATCCATGATATCTGAACGGAGGGGCGGGGGGTCAGATTACACAAAGAGAGGTCCAAGGCACGCACTTGGTGACATGCGGGGAGTCCAACTGCGAAAGAATCTGGATCTCCTGTTGGATATCCTCTATCTCATCCTCGGCGCTCTCAAGGTCGATTATCTTGATGGCGACGGTCTTCTGCGTTCTCTTGTCGTATCTGGTCGTGCGCGCGCATTGAGCCCATCCGGAAATAGGAGCATTAACGCTGTAAGCGCGCACCCTTTGTAAACCTCTCCGAACGATCCCTTCCCTGCGCGATGCACAGATGCTGGTTAGCGGCCGAGAAAACAGGGGGAGCAAAGGCTGCGCACCGATCCGGTCCTGCTTAACATAGAACTCTTCGGGATCTGGTGTTGCGAGTCCTGCATGGCGGGGCGCGTCAGATCCTGTGCGATTTGCGGAACAAAGGGCTAACCATGTCGAGCAATCGGGGACGCTCAGTGAGGTGCAAAATGGGTTCGTGTCACGTCGTAAGTCTCCGGGAGCTGAGCGTGTGTTCAGCTGTTAGAACTCCGGGCACGAGGCGCCGTGGGTGTTGCTGCAAGGAGTGAAGAGAAAAGGACAAAGAAAAGCGGAGAATATGAGGGGAGAAAGCAGGAAGTCTGGTGTCTTAATTTATCCAACGCCTCCTCTGACGCTGAAGGAAAGCCGACGCAAATATCGCCCAATTTCGGCTAGCTCTGCTTCCGCAACGACTCGGAGGCCTGTATGATATCTTCCATCCTGCTGTCCGTCCTCTATCTGAAGCCTCCAATGCATTAAATCTACAAGCATATGACGAGTCACGACGGAATTCCATCCTCCGAGCCCTGTTTCACCACTACATGACGACTATTTCACATCGCAACGTCATTCGCCGATTTGCAGTCCTCGCTGGCAGGGCTGTGGTAGTCCCCCCGTTCGTAGAGCGGCGCTGGGTCCGATTCCTTCGAGTCCGAGTTCGAACGGGTGCGCTCCGCTTCCGTCGAGGTTCCTGTGCGTTCGGTTCCGGAATGGTGATAGGGGCCAGGGGCGCGATTGCAGAAAGCGATGGCGGATACCGAGGCGACCGCACGAACGACCTCTCCCCATCCCGCTCCTCCACCTTCATCAGCGCCTCGAACTCCGCCTGTGAGAGCCCGTCGTATCCGAACCCGAGGCCCTGGATCTGCTTCTTCGCTTGGTTTCTCGCGGCTTGCGCTTGTCTCCTCGTGGCTTGCGCTTGCTTTCTCATGGCCTTCGCTTGTCTTCTGCGCGCGCGGTATGCGTCGAATCGCCGGCGGAGCGAGGGCGCGAACAGGAATATTGCGACGGTCCAGAGCGTGAAGACCAGGAAGGAGAGCAGGGCGACGATGGTTGAGGCGTCGAAGGTGGCGCGCGACGGGCCCGAGATGGGGATCACTACTTGCGAAGAGGGCGAGGCAGCGGGAGAAGGGTACGAGATGGGGAACATGTTGGGGTCATCCGAGGTGCGTTGAAGTACGGGGCTCATGGCGGGAGGTGCGCTGGGTTATAAAATGTACCTCGCAGAGGTGGGTGTTTAGAAATGAAGTAAAGCTCAGAGAAAGTCGAATAGTGGTTGTGGTTGGAGAAAGAAAGTGAGCTGTCAGCCGCTTTCCAGCTGTCATTACATAACCCTGCTCGGCATTCTCGGCATTTGCTCTAATTCCGGAACCGACTCGGGTGGGAACACGAAATTTGGAGTGAGATCTAGTGAGAGCTCCAGTCCGCCGGAAGCCGGCCATTGGAGGCCCGATCTGAAGACGCAAGGAAAGACAGGCCCAGCAAAAACCCAATCATTCTCAGATCACCGAAGACGCCAACCACTGGGCGGCAGTGAACCGAGTCCGCGGTAAGGACTCTGAACCAGATAAATAGCACTGTTGCAGTACGCTTACGGAACGCGGTACAGTAGGTTCAATCCCCCTCTAAATTAGTAAGTCTAGCAGAACCCATCAGGACCAACCGCAGAACCGAGCCTGAGGAAACAAACGCACATGTAGTAATAATTCCTCTTGTTTTATGTGTCGGCGTGAATTTGAATTGCGGAGGCAGAAGTCGCAGTCGCAGTTGTTGTTATAGTTTTTCGATGTTCCTATTTATCTGGGTAAGAAAAGAAAAAAAGACGAAATGATCAGCAAGTCGCACCGGTGTGTGCGTCGTCTCATAGTCGACGTGTACAAATGCCCTTTCGACGTTGGGCAGTACCTCAATTCTCTCCTGCAGCGCTTGGCTGATATCGTGCGCCTTCCACAACGGCGTATCCGCCGCCATCACAATGTCAATCTCCACAAAGTAATCCTACACGCAGGTCAGCAATCCGCCAAGGGCACGCATCGAGCCGGCCAACGCACTGGTCCACTCTACACGGCTCAATCAGCGGGGCACACAAAGACCGAGCGAGGGGAGACTTACATGGTACGCGCGCACAGTATCGACTTTCTCGATCTCTGGGCTGAACGTCGCCGACTTGTAGATCAAGAGCTGCAAGAAGTCGTGCGTCGCCGATTTCCCCGCCAGCAGCTCGAATTGCGTGTATATGGTGCGCCCCCACGAGATGACCACGCCGAGCGCAATCTAGCGGGCCGTTGGGATGAGCGGGAGGGGCGGACTGGGTTGCTTACAATGATAGCTCCCGTCGGGTCCAGCCCTGCAGAGGGGAGATTATATCGTTCTCAGTTTTGGGTTTGCGCCACAGGAAAACAGGTACTGACACCAGCGGAGCTTGCTACCCCCAACTGACATGAGTATACCTGTGGGGAAAACAGTGTTAGGCGCGGATCTGTTGCGGCAGGAAAAGCGAGACCCACCAAATCCATTGATCCAGAGGTCGTTCCGGTGATCCTCCCAAAGCACGAGGACCTGACTGGACTTCTTTCGAAGCGAGAAACAGTAGATGAATAGCAAAAGTTTCACGGCTGCCGGCTAGAGTTACAGAAAAAAGTTGAAGCGCTATTTTTAAATAAATACCTAATGCTACCGCGACGGCGAGGATGGATGGGAGGTGGAATTGCTTCAAGTCGGTGCTCGCCGTGATTAGGTTTTGGACCGATTCGACAATGACCACAAAATTTACGGATCCCATTCTAGGAAGGTCAGTTTCAGACGTGGATCTGGCAAAGGAATGGACACGAACAAGAAACCTTGGGACGAAAATGAGCTTTCGTGGCGCGCAAGTAGAGCAGCTTCAATTACCGTAAACAATATTCCCTATAGTCTCTAGACGCGCACCACCGACAGGCCACGCGTTTCCGTCGAGCCGGTCTGCCTTTTTGTGCAGCCAATACAACAGAATGTTGCTTCCAATGTCAAAGACCGCGTCGATGCCAGTTGCCAACAAAGAAAGTGACAAGGACGAAATGGCCGCGTATACTGCAGAAAGTTAGCCGATGTCACGTATGATCGAGGATTTTATTTACATTGCAAGACACAGAGGCAAAAGTTGGCGATGAGACTTGCCCACACGGCAATTCTGACCTAGGGTGACGGGTCGGAAGAGAACATTGACAAGTGGGATCAACAACGCACAGGAAAACGAGAGGCAGCCTCGTCGACTCGGGCGTCCTCGGTATGCTCCTCCATCGGCTTGAGCAGGGACGCGATGAGCTATTGAACATGGTCATCACTACGAGAGCCAGGAATAGTGATCGGTGACTTTATGCGTACAGTGTTTTGGGTTCCATGGTAGGCCGCGAGGCGCTTGCCCTTCTTGCGGCGTCGGAGTTCATCGATCTCGGCAGGCGTCTTCAAAGCGCCTCTGAAGCGGAAAGGGTCTGAATTGGCCCGTTCCAGATCCACATTTGCGGAAGTGTGATCAGGTACCACTGTATCGGAGGCCTGGAAGTGACGTTAATTTCATGTGGCCATAGGCGACGACGCGGAAAGGAGTCACCGTCTGGCGGGCGGACCCGTTGGAGGTCGAAGCCGAGGACTTTTCGTCGAGCATGACGGCTGGGGGACCGCGGGAAGGAGACGAGGAGTCGGATCGTCGAGGATGGTGGGACCAGGATTAGATTGCTGGGACCCAAGGGAGTGGTAAGCGATCTGCGGAAACCAGATCAGAGGAAAGCGGGGGTTACCAGGCTACTGGGACGCTCCAGCTCTTTGGTGACGCTGAAACGGCTCAGCAAGTGCTTGACTGAACGGGTTGTCGACGTTGAGCAAGCTCTTTTTTTTCTGCTTGGAGGATCTGGACAAGGTTGACCCGTGCCTTATCGGTCCGTCACACCATGTCCGTTTCCACTTGGTTTCAACTCAACATTTCTACTACATAGTAATGACCGACGACATGGCCGCCCTCATACCTGTGCTCCTCGTCTTCGCCGCCCTGATGTATTATCTCTTTCCCTCTTCCATTTCGTTGAAAATTTATATATATTTTACAGAGCCTGCGCGCTGTTCTGGTGTCTCCTCTCGTCCTGTCTTGGGACACCCATCCTGCAGTCCGTCTCGAACCTCTGGGAGTACATGCTGTTGAGCGCCAGGAGTGGCGGCGACCCCACGCTACAAGCGCGGCGGCGGGCGGCGGGGAGGTTCTCACAGGCAGGACAAGAATGGGAGATGATGGATTACCGCAGAGACAGAGACCTTTTTGAATGAAAATCGAGTCGCGGAGCTTGCAAGTAATTTCCTAGCGCGTCATGTGTCAGCCCAAATTGAAGTATAAATTCCAAAAGCGTCAGCCACTTTTGATATCCGCCTCTCTGTCCACAACCACCACCTCCCACAAACTACCCTACCCCCACAGTCTACCCCACAATGAAGATCCCTTCCAGCTCTTCCATGATCTTTACAGCTCTGGCCATCTCCTCGTCCTCAACCGCTCTCGCTGCTCCCGCCGGCGACCCACCCCAGTCAGAAACAGGTATGACCAGCTCGCCTAGCGGGCACCATGTCGCTGCTCGCCGAGACTCGTCTGCCGCAAGAAGCCATCGCCCGCCCAACATGCAGCAAGCGATAGAACTCGCTCGCGCCGTCGGTAAGCCATATCTCTCGTAAGCGTGTTTCTTCGCGAGGCTGACAATTCATTCCCAGGCAACGACAACCCCGAAGCTCGTGGCTTGCTCGATCCATTGGGCGCTCTTCTATGCCCCATCGCTCGAGCCCTGGTCGACTGCTCCACCCACTCCGGCGGGAAGCAAGCTTTGTTCGAGGCAGACACGAGCCCTCCGATGTCCAAAGAAGAGGCTATTCAGAAGCTTCAAAGCGCAATCGCCGTTCTGAGCACTCAAGACGATCCTTCTTCTTCCTACACCCCAACAGACGACTCGAGGGAAGACGACGGCGACGACGACGTCGACGGCGGCAGCAACGAGAACGGTTCTTGGTCTCCCGACGCCTCAGCTCATGTGTCTGGTCCCAGCGACGACTCTGGCGACAATTCCAGCTCGCCGCAAAGCGATTCTGGTCCATCAGCTACCGATTACAGTTCTGCATCTGCCTCGCCTACCTTTCCCGAGAACCCTCCCAACTCGCCCGAGATGTCGTCGACTATGGCGTCCCCTGAGCCAACGGATGCGCCTGCTCGCCGTGACATGCCCGCAGCGTTGTCCGTTCCTCTTCCTGTGAACCCGTCGATGTTGCCCGTTCCTCTTCCCGTAAACCCTCCGGCGTTGCCCGTTCCTCTTCCCGTGAACCCGCCCATGTTGCCCGTCCCCCTTCCCGTGAACCCGTCGACGTTGCCTATCCCAGCGCCTCTTGGTGCGGCTCCAGCTCAGGTCCTCGGTCTGCCCAATCAGGTCCTTGGTCTGCCCGGTCAGACCCTCGGCGTCCCCGCCAGCAGCATTCCCGGCCAGATCGCCAACAGCGCTCCAGCTCCAGTGTCTGGCATTATAGCCAACATCCAGGTTCCCCTTCCTTTGCCGCTGCGTCGCCGTTGGATGTCCCGTGCAGCTCCTCCTACCCCCCCTGCTCCGCTCGGCGCTGCTTCAGTCGGCGCTGCCCCCGCCAACCCTCCTCCGGTGCCTTCTCCAGTCGGTGCTGTCCCAGCGTTGCTCTTTCCGATCGCCAGCAGCGCGGCGCCCAGTGTTGTTAGCGGCGCTCCATCCACTGCTACTTCTATAATCGTCGGCAATGCCCCCGCTCCCGTCAAGGGCGCTGCTCCTGCGCCGGTTGTTAGTACTGTTGGAGGGACTGCGGGAACTGGGGCTGGGACGGCTGGCGGTGTAGCGGGAGGGGGTGCTGGCACTGTAGGAGGAACGGCTGGTGGGATCGCGAGCAAAGCGTAGTTTCATTTTATTCCGTCTATTCTGGGTTAATTAGGTTTGGTATATGTGATCTGTTCAGTACGGCGTAGTGTTATTAATAGCGAACTTGATGGTCACCGTCGCTGCTCTCCTCCCTTCAGCGGAGCAATGCCGCGTCCTACTCCCCTCTCCAATGCTTCCAGTCCATACCCTCGCTTCGATACCCAACTAACACCCCGCACTCCTCATTCACGCGCAGGCCGAGCAGAGGAAGCATACTCCGCGCTCGAGCTCGAGCAAAT
The DNA here is from genome assembly GCA_029378255.1 of Mycena rosella. Classification (NCBI taxonomy): domain Eukaryota; kingdom Fungi; phylum Basidiomycota; class Agaricomycetes; order Agaricales; family Mycenaceae; genus Mycena; species Mycena rosella. Next base: position 101,793 of record JARKIE010000285.1, read on the forward strand.
CGATTTCGACGGCGACGACGACTACAACTCGGTCGTGCAGCAGCAGAATGCACCCCTGCTGTCCTCCTCGGCCAGCGACAACTTCCCGCAAGTCGGCTACCGAAGTCGGGGCGATGACTACGACGAGAATACTCCAGGAAAGGACAAGCGGATCGGGCTGACTGCCGAGAAAATCATCGCCCGCCTGCCCCTTGCGCTCTACTCGTCCGTGGCGGCGGTACTGCTCGTCCTCGTTTTCTTCTCCCTGCGCGAGCCAGAAACGCTGAAGAAATACGTCGTCGGGGCGCCCGCCGACGCCTCGGACGCCGCCGCCGGGGCCACCCCCGCAGTGGATCTGCACCCAATACCCACCCCGGCGGCGGACGCGGACTCGGAAGGCCCCCGCGTCACGCTCATCTCGTACGAGAACTACACGGCCTTCCCGCTCGACCCGCTCGAGTACCGCGCCGAGTGCATCAAGCTGAACACGGGGATCATGGCACCGTACCCGTACTGGGACACCGCGCTGCAGGGCGTGCGCGACGTACGGCACGCGGACGAGCAGCCCGGGTACGCGCCGCCGCCGGGCGCGCCGGTGTGTGCGCGTACGATCACGTACCAGCTCGACGGGTGGGCGGGGCTCATGGTGGATCTGGCGCTCGTCGCGCAGGCGGCGGCGCTCGCGCGCGAGGTCGGTCTCCCGCTGTGCTTGTTCTCTCTGAAGCACGACTGAGGCATTACAGCGGAACGCGACGTTCTTCGTTGACGACAGATTTTGGAACCGCGGAAAGTATGTAGGGCTCGCATTTGTGGCTACGTTGCTGACGCGCGGTTCTACCAGATGGACCGACCACTTCGCGGACGTACGAGCAGGACAGCCTGGGCCGGAGCCTGGGTGCACACCGCCGCCGCCGGAAGGTGAGTCCAATTTCGGCCGAGCCAAACCTAACTAACATGCGTTAGAATACGTTGCATGCCCACGCACGGCTAGGTAGGATCCGCCCTTTCTTGTCTACTTGACTCTGAGTTACCTCGCTCTACAGACACTGGGTACAGCGTTGCCATCATGATGTCGGTCGTGCTAACTCTGCGCATAGATCGTCAATTCCCGTACATCGAGGTATCACTTTGGCAACGGCTTCAGCGAAAACTACGAAGACCCGTAAGCCATAAACTGCTTTGCTCTTCAAAAATTACTCAAACGTGATAGATACGGCCACAATCTGAACCGCGTGAAAGCCATTTACAACTTCGCGTGGCTCTCGTTCCAAGAAACCATCCGCCCCAACGCCCGCTCCGCAGAGCTGATACAATGGGCCCGGCAAGAACTCTCGGAAAAGGTCACCGCGCACTACCAAAACCCGCGCTCCTTCAAAGGCGTGCAGGCCGACGGCCCGACAATGGGCTACCTCGGCGTGCACATCCGACGAGGCGACCGGAACCGCCAATGGCACATCTACAACGAGCCGTACGTCCCCATTCCCGACTATGTCGACGGCGTGGTGGAGTCCTGGGGCCGGTTGAACTTGGAACTCTCCGCGGACAACAACCTGGTGCAGCCGTTCGTCTACATTGCGTCGGATTCGCCCGCGGCGGAGAAGGAATTCGCGGGGGCGTTCTCGCCGGACCGCGTGTTCTCGCTGTCGGGGAGCAGACGCGAGGAGCTGCGGGCCATCGCGAGCCCGGGCGACTATTTCCAGGACGACTTTAAAAAGCTCGAGGAAGACGTGCGCGTCACCGCTACGCGCGGCATGGTTGTCGATTTTGCAGTGCTCAACGGCGCCTGGTCGGAGGACGGCGATCTCATTCCCGAGGGCACTATCTGCGCTATCAGGTATGTCTTTCTTGTCGGTCCACCGTGGAATGCTGCTGAAATGTCGTCAACGCAGCTCGGTTGTGTGCAAGCTTTCTGCGGTCGGATTAGGATGGCAGAGAGCCTTTGGCGCTGTTGACGAGATGGGATACATCGAAAAGGACACTAGACGCTGGGTGGACGTCGACACGAAAGGACGAGTCGTTCCCGTCTGGGACGCCTTTCAAGCCTACTGATATATCCTTATTACCGCATAACTATCCTACTCCGATCTGGCTGGCAAGCGCAGAGAGCTCTGAGCTCTTTGTCAATGGAGACTGCACTGTAACCGCGGGGCGCTGTGCCGGTGTGTGTTACAATTAGGATGGTGGTACAACGCCGCGCGTGCGAACGCTCCCGCGGGATACAATGGGGCACAAGACTGAGTGAAATATCATTATCGTATACGATACAGGAACAACTGCGTAAGACAGACCGTGAAAAATACAAGATAGCCACTATTTCCTCGCAAACGTGATCTGAAAGCCAGTCAGTTGGAATGCGGAATGAGAAAGCAAACCCTCGCACCTTGATCTTGTTTTCCCCATCCAGTTTGTAATTGTGCAGCGCGTCCTTCGCCACACCAGAGCTGGCCTCGTCCAGAAACTCGACGAACGCGATGTCCTTCTTGGTGGGAATGAGACGCACTTCGTACAGATTTGGGTATCTGTTTGCGAGACAGTGAGACAGGATATCAAGGGAGGGAAACTGGGACGCACTGGGAAAATAGTGAGACGAGCTGGTCTTTTGTAACGCTCTCGGGCAGGTTTTGCAAGAAGAGAATCTTGTTTGGGGGGAGGTACTCGTCTGGCATTTGCACATTGGGCCGTTTGGGAGCAGGTGCGGCTGCGGCTCCGTCCACTAAACGATCCTGACATCAGCGGGGACGAAGGACACGACGAAAATCCGTACTCTCGGTCGCTAACCGCTTGGCCTTGATTTTTTGCTTTAGTGGATTGGTATAACGGGTCGTCTCTGCGTCTCGGGTTAGATTACTTTCATCTACTGTAAATGTCGACGCACTCTTGTGCTCGTCTCTCCGGGCCTTGTGGGCCTCGTAGTTTTCCCCGTCTATCTTCTTAACGACAGCGTCCGACCGCGACTTCGCGAAAGATATTTGCTATAGCGGGGGAAATAAATTTAGTGCGAACCGAGGGTGAACATAGCGAACGTACCATTGGCTTGGAGTATAGCGGGAACCCCCGGACCTCCTTCATCGCTTTTTTGGCGGTCTCGGCGGACGCGAATGATACAAACGCCTGGCCACGCATCCGCAGATTGCTGTGGGCGACGACGTCGAGAACTTCGCCATAAGACTTGAACAAACCTCGTAAGGAAGCCTTGAGGACTATACAAATAGCTCCGGTCAATGCTACACGGGGAAGAATGGGTATTACCGTCAATCTTGATCTTTTCGTTGAGGTTCTGGATGTACAAGGTCTCTGAAATATATTCAGGCTCCTCGGGGACGACAGGGGCGTCAGCCGCCGGTTCCGGTACAGGTACAGCTACGCCTTCCGCCACAACGTCCTCCATAACATCTGGAGCGGGAGGGGCTGCGACTTCGGCCATAATTGCGGAGAGAGAGATGTGTGTTCACGTTATTTCCAGATGGCGACGCCCGGCTGAATGCCATCAAGAAATGCGGCATGCCGAGTCAAATTGGTACTCTACTCAAACGCTACATGTCTTCAAGAATCATTCTCAACCACCTTCGGCGTTATCTTCACCGTCGCGATTGCCGGGGGAGGGCAGTCCACCGACCTGTAGTAATCTCTGTCTTTTACGGGGTCAAGGATGTCGTGGTGCCTGGAATTGAATCAGCCGAGGATAAGACTCAAGATAGGCGTTTACTCACACATCCAGGTGGTCGTACATGAGCTCCTCTGTCCCCTTTCCATCCCGATCGCACGAGGAATCACGACAATGCGCACACCGCCAGATTTTGTGGACAATACTGCGAGGCTCTGAAAGGGTTCGCGCCTCCTCGGCACTTTCCTCGGTTATCCTTTCCCAAGTCACTGCACCGTCGCCCCAATGGACCAGCATGCAGTGTTGCACCTGGATTATCGCCGTTGGTTCTCCGCTACGAAAAAAAGCTCAAATGAAGACTCACAGCATTCCTCCACGGCATAACCTGTCGAGGTCTTTGCCCGTCGCATTTGGCCCCGTAACTGCACTTGAGGCAAATGAATCGTGGATCCAAGGTGTCCATCTCCTCCGTCGTCACAGTCCTGTGGTCCAAGCCGCACGCCTCGAGGATTCTTTTAACGGCTCGGGATGCTTTTTCGTCGAAGAACATCGAATCACTCGACCATTCCTTTCTTCTGCAGTACGCGAAATCCCTCGACGCCTTGAATAACGGGTTGAAAGGCGCGTCTTCATCGTCGTCAGGTTCTCTTCTGGCAACAGTTGCACACGGATGATGGAGAAACTCGGGGTAGAACAGCGCTGGATAAGAGCCATTTTGATAGTGCTCGATCGACGAATGAATGTGTGATAGGTCTTCGCACGTGAAGACGCACGCTGCGAGGCGAAGGCCGCGCAAATGACTGGAAGCCGAAGCATAGGAGAAGGAGAACACAAGTCGTTCGTCCACCATGTTAAGGCTGGCTAGAGAACGAATTTTCTGCTCCTCCCACTGCGAGATGAACCCAGTCATAGACCAGAAGATGCGGGTGAAAGACGCGGGGGAGATGAATTTTAGTTCGGGACTGATCTTCGTACGATCATCTTGCTTTGCGTCTCCTGCATCTTCCATATCCATCGTGACCTTGGCTGTTGCACTCTCTGGGTCCCGAGTTTTCAAGGGTACGGAGGAAGGGAGTTCGATGATGGCCTTGACTCTATCCCAAGAGAGAATGTCGGTGCCCGATGGTAAAAGCCTCTCAGCAGGGTATCTCAGTCTAAAGTGAACCCACGCAGATACCGCCACCTGTTCACGCTCACGAACAACACAGAGGCGTTCGGCAGCCAGACGATGTGCTTTAACGTCGTGCATGTACTCGATGAGTCGTTTTTCCATATTCTTCCAGCCTGAAGTAGGGTCAGATACGCGAAATTACGGAACTTATGGGGCTTACCGCGCTCTGTCAATGGCTTAGAAACTTTTACATCGGCATGATCGTCGAACATGAGAAGGGCCGGCGTGGGGCGCCCAAATGTTTGAGACAGCTCTCCAAGATAGTCGAGCTCTTCCGCATATCCAAGGTCCTCCAGTTTGTCAAAAATACTAAAGAGTGCGAATCAACTCGAGTTTATTCAAGTTGAGCGTCGCTACCCACTCGTCCCTGCGTTTGCCTCTGATTTCTTCAAGCTCGCCCCAACGACCCTGGTTGAGTGAGGTCAGCCAGGCTTTGCACTCGGCTGCATGCTACAGGGCATAGGTCGGATAAGTAATTGTATAGATGAACTCTTCCCATACATACCTCCTTGCGATCCTCCATCGCCTGTTTTCGGGTTTTGACAAACTCTGACCTGCCTCTCTCCGCGGCCTGCAAGTCCTTGAGAAATTTGCGCTCTTCTTGAGCCAAACAGCATTTTCCGCGGTCTGCAACGGGAGTTCAACTCTGCACGCAGAAACCACGAAACTAGAGAACGTACGCCCGCGAACGTGGAACATAGAAGAAAAAGGAACGCATTGCGAAACTATCTTGTCAAGTTTATGGGCCTCCGTGTCCAGATGTTTATCCGACCGCAAGCTGTTTCCCGTGAGTATGGGGAAGATATAATGACGAGATTGAGCACTTACACATCGGAAGTCTTGATGCACTGTCCACAAAGCCGGATCCTGAGCAACCAATCGACCTTCTGCACCCTGTGGGCGAAACAATTCTGAAAACGCGTCCGTCAAAAGAAACTCTTTTGAAACTCATTTATATGCACATGACAATGTGCACTGAACGCGAGATTTGCCCAGGCGGGTTCCGACATGTCATGGGGGCATTCGGGGAGCCCACTAATCTGGCGGAGAGAGGCTTTCCAGATCGAGACAGCTGATCGGTGCATTACTGTTGAAATGTTAACATAGGGTGGATTGTGAGGGGACACAGACGCACAGACGCGTCGGAGATCTTTAGTTGCTCTGGCCATGTTCAAGATATCCAAGGGCGCCAGATGACCAAAAATCTACGGGAGGCGGCATTAGACACAGTCGCGAGAGAAACCGGGCAGAGGACTTCGAAGAGAACATCAAGAGGAAGCGTTGGCAGAAGTGAGAGCTTCGCCTGAGGAGACGTATTAATACGCGACTAGCTCTCATTGGGTAAATACGCGTACCTTGGATTTCGCGGCCTTGGAACGCTTCGGCGGGCCCGAGTCTTTAGCTTTCGCACTAGTATTCTCCTTCTCCGTCTTCAACTTCTTATGGGAAGGGGCGAGAATAGGGGAAGAGCTTTTTGGAGTTTCGTTTTTCCGATTTACAGAAGACGCCGGCATGTTGGGTGTCCAGAGCAAGAGAGGTACAGAGAGAGCAAAAACGCGTCCGTAAGTCACAGTGTTACGATACGCGTTTTATGAGAGGTGTCACGCATCATTATTATCGGGCCGCTGAATCCGGCGACTACAACAGATTGTCCAAATGTCCAAAAAAAAGCTTGAAAGCTAACGCACTACATCATACCGTCCTTGTCATAAACGTACTCGCCGTATATGGGCAGCCACAAATGTTGCTTGACCCTCTCCCGCGCTTCCTCCTTCTTCCAGCTCACATCTGCGCTTCCTTCTTCCACGGCTTGCTCAGCGACGGCGACAGCAACCTCGAAATTGATCTGTGGTGCATCGGCGAAATCGGGGAGCAGCGCGTCATCCGGATCCTTCAAGGCAGGGGACAGCGAGGCAAGGCGCCGCGCACCTGTTAACAACAGTTAGATCTGCAGCCATTTGCGTTCGAGGAAAAATGGTACCTGCTATGATCATGGTGTCCGTCATCCGCTTAGATTTGGATATGATGGCGCCAAAGCCCAGGCCGGGGTATATAAGCGCATCTGCAAAAGGTGAATGATTTCGGCCTGACAGGATGGAAAGAGACACACTGTTGCACTCGGCGATACTTAAGAATAAGGTCAACCAACCTGTTCGGAAGAAATAAATGGGGCGTACACATAATCCTTTCCATTAGGCATCTTGGCAGGTGGGAATGGGCTTCCGGTAGCCAACAGTGCCTTTCCTTGCGTCCAATCGTTTGCGTCCTTGGGATCAACCTCGACGAGCCTATGCAAGTCAGCCCTGACCGACTTTATGTCATTTTTTCCCTTACTTGCTCGGGTTGGATAGGGGGAAGATGATAGGCCTCTCACACCCGAGCGCCATCGCCTTCACGATTTCCTCTGTGAACGCTCCGGCATGCGTCGAACATCCAATTAAAATTGTCGGCTTGACTTTCTTGATGGTTTCAAGCAGACTAATCTCCCCGGCGCCGTTCTCTTTTACTCCAACCCATTCGTCGTCGGGTCGTACAAAGTCTTTGAGGTCCTCGCGAATGTTCGCTTGGCCGAGAGACTCCTTGATCAGACCATGTTTATCGATGAGGTAGAACAGCTTATTGGCTTCGGCTTCCGGAACTGAGTCGGCGGATACTATGGCATCGCGCAATTGGCGAGCAATGCCTATGAAATCGTAAGGAACCGGTCGATACAGATCGCGATAAAGCACACCGAGTCCTGCCGATCCCGCGCCGTATATGATGTAGCGCTGCTCAGAAAGTTTGGTTTTGGTGACGCCAACGGCTGCCATTGCGCATGAAAGGGTCACCGCGCCCGTTCCTTGGCTGAAACTAGATTAGCTGATTGACTGCCGAGATAGTGATGCGACGCACATATCATCGTTGAAGACTGCATGTGAGTCCCTGTAACGCCTCAATATCCTTTGGGCGTTGGTAACACCAAAGTCTTCAAAATGGAGGAGAGACTGAGGGAAATATTTTCGGACTAGCTGTACGAATCTGGAATAGGACGTTTGGACAGAAGGAAAGGCAAACGAGAAAATGACCAACTTGTCCACGAATTTGTCGTATTCCTCTCCTCTAACGCGCTTGTACGGCCATCCCTACCACACGTATGAGAACGGCGAGCGTTGCTAAAAATCCTAGCACCTACGACGTAAAGATGGTCATTGAGAAGCTCTTCGTTATTGGTGCCGACGTCCAAGACAACGCTCAAAGAGTGGGACGGATCGATACCACCAATCAAACTATGCTTCTTTCAGTCATACGAGAATGAATCCATTACGATTGACTCACGAGTATATAGCTGATTTAGCGGAGGATATCTGAGGTTGGAATGTTAGAACGAACACGAAACAACCTGCTGGAAGACAATACCCCGATTCCCTGGATGAACAGAAATGAGAATAGGCAAATCTCGGGAAGGGGCGCACTTACACCGACGCCTAGATTGAGAAACCATAAGGTTCAGATAAATATGGACACCCCGAATTGCAGACCAACCTTGGTCACCGATCCCTAAGATCGCCTCGCTGTCGCTGCAGACAATGAGATCAATGTCTTTCCCTTTCGTCTGCTCCAAAAAATCTTCCTCCATTGTATCTTGATCCGGGAAAGTAAGATAGAGCCCCTCGCTGCGTCTGAACAAGTGCGAGTAATTGGAAATCGCTTCGGCCTGGAAATCGGTCAGTTCCCGAGTAACATTTCATAGGATGTGTCCCCGCACCTCCGTTGGCGTATAGATAATCGGTCTACGGAGCAAGCCTGGGAGTGAGAAACAACGGTCACGGTGTTAAGTGGCACATACATGAGCTCCCGTAGATGTCTTCCCGAATATTTCAGAGGCGATAACTTCAGAGAATCGATAACGAACCTTGAGAGCAGGGTGTAGTACAAGACGAGATTCTGGCTCTTCATCGATTGCAGAAACGAATTTTTCCGGATCGCAGAGTCATGCCCCTCCAGCTGGACAAAGCCCGTTCACATTGTTCGTCTAGTGTGTTCACTTTCGAGGGAAGACGGCCAGTGAGACCGAATGCCTTGCGCTCTGCGACAGTGAAGGCTGTCCCTTTATTGAATCGAGGGTTGTTAAGGAGTTCGTCTCCACGCAAAGCTACGCGGAAAACTTTCTGGCGGCTCATGATATGTCTGGGAAGGAGCAGATAGGATCGGAAGGGCGATTGTTATTTAAGTAGTAGGCAAGGATATAAATACCGACCGATACGAAATGACATCATGCCCACAGTCTCCGCCACACGCGTCCACGAAATTCAGAAACCAGAATCAGGCACGTTCGAGAATTTCGTGAAGACCATCTGGATTTCGAGTGTTCAGTACAAATGAGTGGCACCCAAGTGGCAAGGAAGGTTTGAGAAGACTAGTTCAATGATGGATTTGATCAATCGCAACGCGACCACGTGGCGCCACACATACACACACAACATCAATCCTCGACATCGATGTCAAGGGCGAGTCCTCCAGCCTTTCGGATTTCCTCGATATCTCGTGCAAGGATAGTTTTGCACTGCGAGATATGGAAATGTGTAATGGAGTGACACCCCTCTGACCGCTTCCTGGTGACCACGAACCTCAGGAGCAACGCGCCATCGACCCAGCTGGAGGATTGGAGTCGGAGGGTCTGCAGGCGAGACACAAGGTGTGGGACTAGTCGTCCCGCGGATCAGACGTTGCATTTTAACTGCGCAATCCACGAGTTCGAGGACGATGAGCCCGGGAAGATGTTGAAGAATCTGGCGCGTGGGGGTGAATGACAGGGTTAGGTGGCGCAGATTCCTTCCACGCCCAAAGAGATCTGAGAGAAGGTTGCCCGCATCCGTCTGATCACCGACGGGTAATTCCTGATCGAGTATCAGGGTTTCCAATTTGGGGAGAGTGAGATTGGCGAGGATATTGGGGTTGTGGCCGACAGTGAATGTTGTCAAGGTTGGAAGGGTTATGGATCGGGTGCTGTGCTTGGAGAGAGACGCCGCAATGCAAATAGTAAAAGTAAGGCTCTCTAGGCAGAGGAAGGGCTCTATTGTCTCGAGAACCTGATCCAGCGTGAACTTTTGTATGTTGTTCAGAGTAAGCTCGCGTATCGTTAGGTGAGGGTGTGTCCCAGAGTTCTTTGCAGTGGGCATTGGACCAAGTATGCACTTGGTCAATGTCAAGGACTGCAGACGAAGGTGCTGAAGGTCCAAAAACCCTTCACTGTGAAGTCCTCCGGGTTGAAGCCGAACATTCTGATGGTGTGGTTCCAAAAATTGGCGGATAGTGTCAAATGCTCTAGCGCCCGGAGTGGGGGTAGCATCTCCAGCAGCTGGTTGAGAGTCAAGACGGAAGGCGGTTCAACAATCAACTCCAATTCCTTCGTTTTCGCAAAATGCTGAGAGCCAGATAAGAAAGAGGGTGGAGATTTGTGTTGTAAAGACACTCACTGGACCCAAATGTTTAATGGCTTGAAAAATGTAATCCACTCGTGGAACTACGATTTTTATCTGAATGCACAACTCGGAAGCGCGGGCGTGCAAAAGCCAGAGACCCAAAGGCCGGGGCATGTCCTCATCTTCTTCTTCGACACAATCTAGCTCGGAATCGTCCGAGTCGGGTGGCTGCGGGAAACAGACATTCACTCGACTCCACGCGCTTGGTGTCGACATGACGGCCGAACGCCAAAGCCGACAAACCACAGAGGCTTTCCACGGAGCATCATGTTCAAGAGTGGCCCAATAGTAGTCTCTCTAGACAGACGCTACAGCGTAAACACGCTCGTTCCTCGCTCGTTGTAGTCTGTTAGTTACCGCGTCAAATAAGCGGCGTCCGATCTTATTATGTAATGATGGACGATGCACAACCAAACAGCTCATTTATTTCACGCTTCTTTGGCTTGTTCTGTGCCATTGAACATGTATTTTGAGGTTTTTAGACCTTGAATGGTTCCCTAGACGATTTCAACCATTTTCTAATTTTTTCTTCGCCCATTTGACACCTCGCAAGCATTTATGAGCTACAACCGCGGACTTGGGCTCTTCTCTGGGAGCTCAGGTAGGCGAGCCTGCGAGCCGCCTGAGTGTATGGCAAAGTAGATACGTGCAATAGGCCCAGATCACTCCATCTCTGTGTAGATTAGAGAATCTAATCTACACTGCCACCTGTCAACTCGACTTGTGCTCATACGTCTAAGTCTCTTCGCTCAACTCTCTTCCAAGACTCTCCTCGACCCTCAAAGCTCTTCCTTTTGCTTCATACACCTCTGCAATGTCGACATCTCGTTGCGGACTTGCTCTCCCTCTTCCAGCAAACTTCGACACCAACGCACACATGGCGCGCCCGCGGATGTCGTTTCTCCCTCTCACCTCGACCTTGAAGACAAGAACGCCGAGAACGTCCGTATCGAAAAGTCGAACAAAACCAGCATCATTTACACGCGTGGCTTCACGACTGCGCGCACCGCCGGCAACGCCGGCAATCTGGACGTCGGCGCCAGACTGCGTCCGTACTTCCAGTATTCCGACGAGGAGAAGGCGCTCCTCGTAGGTTCCGCTCAGGTCGTCGCTGCGACAGGCCCCCTGCCAGTCTACATGACCATGTGGGTCGCCGCCGAGCAGTTGAAGGCTGCTGCGGCCGACGCCCTCGGAAAGTCCAAGCGCGAGAAGGAACGCGATGCAAGGGAGGCGGAGAAGGCAAAGGTCTTTGACCTATCAAGGGTACGCTCCTAATTGAGAACCCCCACCCCATCTCCTCCACTATCTCCGGCCCCCGCATATTCCTGCGGCTTATCACACGTCGCTCGCTAACAAAATCTATTTCCCTCTGCACTGGTGGAGCGATAAGACGCTGAGACATGCACGAATTTCCCGCACACACTGCCCACTGAACCTCTCACCGCCGGCCAGACGGCCCTGCTCTCCGCTCCCGCTAATCACATCGTCAACGTGAAGAAAGCGCTCCTCGAACTCGGCGACGAGGACGCCAAGCTTCTCACCCCTGGGATCTGGCGCCAATCATCTCTAAACATGCTCGACTCCTTCCACCACCTCTGCCCCGCCGTCGATCTGACGGATCTCGATCCGAACCGCGTTGAAAACACCTTCGCCACCGAATACGAGCAACATGTTAAGTTCTTCGCGAGCTTGCATTGTTTTGAGGACGGGGATGTACTCCCGGTCTGGCACGCGGTGGAGCGTAAGCTGCGGTACGCTATTCTCGGTGGGGGTCTTCATGATGCCCGGCTTTACGAGTCGTGTGTCGATAATGCGCTGTCGAATTACGAGCAGATGCGCGACCTCGGGCTGGGTTTCGTACCCGCCCTGTTGGTCACATCGCTTGCGGCCGGCGCGTTGAAGCGCCCTGCTGCTACCGCGCTTGACGGCAGGCCAGCAAAGACGCCGCGTCTTAGTCGAGGCAGTGGCGCCCGGCGCCTGTGGCTGGCTACAGCGGGGGTGCCTCTCGCGCGGGAGCCATGCGCCCCGCAATTCTCCGGGTGCTGGGGATTGTGCGCCCGCCTGTCTCATATGCTGTGACACTCACCCCATGGCGGCTCACCCAGTAGAAAAGACACAGTTCCAGGACCGTACCCCGCTCTTCTGCTCGTTTCGTAACAACGACCTGCGCACCATGCGGTCATTTCGAGGCTCCCCAGACCGATCCGTCTGTATCACGTACAACTTCGGCAAGACCTGCTCGCAAAATCATTCTGATCGCCTCCACGTATGCTCCCTCTGCGGCGGCGAACACCCCGCACTCTCCCGCGACGCGGCCTGCAAGCGCATCCGCGCCGGGGCCTTCCTTCCCTGAGCGGACATTGTCCGCGGTCCCATATCTTGAGCACACTCCACTATCTACATCTCTGCTCACATACACTGACCTTTCGCCCTTCGTACATGCGCGCACGCCCCTCGCAGACGCGCCCAATCATCTATCAACTATTCTTGACCGGGTCGTCCAGCCGTACGATGCCGACGCCTTCGACACACTACTTCAGAAGCACAATCTACATGCAGGCTATCCATTTCTCCTGAAGAACTTGCGTGAAGGTTTCGCGCTCGGTCGCATGCCCCGGTTGCGCTCCACCATCGTCTTGCCCAACCATCCATCGGCCTCGCTCGAGCGCAAGACCACACTCGACTACTTGCGAGCCGAGCTTGCGCTTGGCAGAATGGAGGGCCCATTCTCCAGAGCCGAGATGGAGTTGATCTGCCGCGGCCCTTTTTATGCCTCGCCGCTCATCGTGGCATCGCAGGACCAAGGACCCGGCCTCGACGCGAAGATGAGGGTATGCCGCAACCTCTCGAAGGGTGACGAGCGCAGTGGCACACCGGTGGTCAACGACTTCATCAACAAGGAAGACTGTCCGACGCGATTTGACATGCCCGCGGTCATGGAAGAACTGGTGAGCTTCCGTTCTTCTCCGTTTCTTTTCCCCCCTCCCATTTTCTCCGGGCGTGCGGCGGCCCCACTTATGCCAAGGCCTCGGCCGCGGTACCTAGTTTCCCTGTTCACGGCCATCTGCTATCCGCGCTTCGGCGCTCGCTATATGCTATCCGCGCTTTGGCGCTCGCTATCTGCCATCCGCGCTTCGGCGCTTGCTATCTGCCATCCGCGCTCCGGCGCTTGCTATCTGCTATCTGCCATCCGCACTTCGGTGCTTGCTATCCGCTATCCACGCTTCGGCGCTTGCTATCTGCCATCCGCGCTCCGGCGCTTGCTATCGCTATCCGCGCTTCGTCGCTTGCTATCTGCCATCCGCACTTCGGCATAGCTATCCGCTATCCGCGTTCGGCGCTCGCTTTCTTTTCGCGTTCCTCGTGTACACCGCTCGCACGGTGCTTACTTCCGCTTTCCCAGGTCGCGACAGCGCCAGCTGGCTCGCAGGCTTGCGCCTTCGACTTGAAGTCCTTCCATTGCACGTGCCTGGTACTCCCCGCGCACAAACCTTTCCTGTCGTTCATTTCGACGAGTGTTTCTATCTTGACCACTGCTTTCCTTTCGGCGCCGCCTCCGCCAGCAGCAACGCCGGCCAGATATGCAACGCTCTCGTTGATATCTGGCAAGCCGAAGTGGGCCCCGACGCGGTGGTCAAGAAGTACGAGGACGACCTCCCCGTCCTGCGCTTTCCCCGATGCGGTCTCCATTCACGGACGCGCCGCATTTTCGATTCGATCGCACCTCGATCCTCACGCCCATCAACCCTCTCCGTGCTCCATGGCATCCGGTGAAGTCCGGAAAAGACTTCACCGATGCTTTCGTTTTCCTCCGGCCTTCTCTGGGATTTGCCTCGGGCCGCGTCTCGCTTCCCGAGAACAAGCACTTGAAGCACCTCGCGCGTGTCGAGCAGATGCTCGAGGGTATACGACTCTCACGCAAGTTCACACTTCTCGACCTGGACGTGGTCCACGGTTCGCTCTGTCATCTCGTCTTCGTTTTGCGTGACGGGGCGTCGCACCTATCTCCCCTCTCCAACGCCATGTCGCCCTTCAAGGGCAAATGTTCCAGCTTGTTGGCTCTCAAAGTCGGTGAAACATACACTTTCGTGGTGGCACGATCGTCTATCCGACCCCCTCTACTTCCGGCAGCTCCGTCCGCTGGGCGCGCTGGTTGATATGGGCATATACGTTGACGCCAGCACTTCCTGGGGCATCGCCGTCGTCATTGGCTCGCGCTGGCACGCGATGCAGCTCACGCCCGAATGGAAAGCCCCGGCGTCATATTTGCTGGCTCGAAGCCGTCGCGATCGAGCTGCTGTACATGTTCCTACAGCAACTCGGGTACGCGAATCTCCACCTGCTCGTGCGCTCGGATAATAAGGGCGCGATCGGTGTGCACACAAAGGGGCGCTCCCCTAATCTTGGTCTAAACCTATGTGCGCGGTGTTCTTTCCTCCTCACCACCACCCTCTTCATCACCCCGCGCATCGTCTACGTCCCCTCCGCTGACAACCTCGCCGACGCGCCATCGCACGGCATTCCCGCACCTCATCTCGCCGAGCGGGATCGTCTCGCGCGCGACTTCGATCTGCCAGATGAGCTCCGGGGATTTTCCTCCGTGCGTGAGGAGTGGCGGTCTGGCGGCTTCCGCTACCATGCCCCGCCCTCATCGCCGCGCCCGCTCCGCACTCCGCCTTCGTTCCCGCTCTCCCGCTCGCATTCTCAATCCCCGTTCGGCGGCAATCGGCCACCGGGCCGGTCCCGATCCGGCTGCCACGTCTCCCGCTCTCTGCGATCCTCTCTCGTGCGTGCCCGCCCGTCCTGGTCGGACGTTCACTAACCTTCTCCAGTGCCCTCTCGCTGGTTTCGTCTCTCCCTGGATCCTTCCTTCGTGCCGCCGACGCTGTCAACGCACGACGTCCTTTCTTCCAATCGCGATCCCCTGCACCGCTTGTGCGTGCCGCGATGTCCTGCCGTCCTCGCTCTTGCTAACCCATCACAGCTTCTATTCTGCGCCGCTATCCTCCGCCGCCAACGCACAATCCTACGCATCGGCCGCCGAGCTCCAGCCGCTTACTCGGCTCTCCCCGTTCTCGCGCAGTGCGCTCGCCGACCGGTCCAACGAACCACTCGTCCCCTACCTCGACGAGCGCGTTTCTTTATCGACGCGGGCCCAGGACCCGCACGCCTCGCTCCTCGACGTTCGCAAAGCCGCCGCCGCCGTTCTGCCGCGTAAGTCCGCGCGAAAATCCACCAAGAAGAACGCGCTCGGGCCCAGCCCCTTCCGCCTCACGTCCCAGCGGACCGCTGAGTACTTCTGTGGACGACGCCGTACTCCGCGCACGTGCACTCCGCCCTGCAGGAACAACTTGTTCCTTTGCACCTGCAGGCGCGGATCTTCGAGGGGTTGCTAGGCGCGCACGTCCCCGAGACCCGCGAGTCGTACGGCGCGGGCTTACTGCGTTTCGCGCAATGCTGCGACAGGGAAGGCATCGACAAGTCAGCTCGCATGCCCGCCTCGCGGTTCCTCCTCGCCGCGTTCGTCGCCGACGCGATCGGCTCATGCACGGGCAAATGCATTCGCAACTGGCTTAACGGCCTTCAACTCTGGCACTTGTACAACGACGCTCCGTGGCACGGCGACGACGGGTGGATGCCGGCGCTCAAGAAATCGGCTGACAAGGCGGGCGTATCCTTCAAACGCCCCCCACGCGGCCCTATCACCCGCGAACACCTCCGCGCGTTCCGCGCCACCCTCGATCTCACTCTCCCCCTCGGCGTGGCGTCGTGGTCGGCGGCGACGGCGGCTTTCTGGGGCTGTCGTCGCCTCGGCGAGCTTCTCATTCGCAGCAAGGCCAAGTTTTGCCTTTGCGTGATACCTGCCGCAGCACGCGTGTTTCGCGTTCGCAGTCCAACGGGCGCTCGGTGCGCGGCATCCATATCGTATGGACCAAGACGACGCAGAAACTCGGCGGCGAGTGTTTCCTCACCGAGGTGCTCGGGCCCGACGCCGACCTATGCCCGACTTGGGCCTTCGACAATCACGAGGCCGTCAACCACGATCCCCCTCCCGACACTCCGCTCTTCGCGTTCCGCACGCCTTCGGGCTGGGCGCATCTCGTCAAGGACGCTTTCCTCCGCGACTCCTCTGCCGCTTTCAAGGCCGCCAAGCTGGATCTCGTTTTCGGGCACAGCTACCGTATCGGCGGTTCGCTCGAGCTGCTCGCTGCCGGCGTCGCGCCCAAAGTGATCATGAAGCTGGGTGGCTGGACATCGCTTTGTTTCCTGATTTACTGGCGCCGTCTCGAGCAGATTCTCCCCCTCGCTATCACTCGGGCTTGGGATGCCCAGATCTTGGAATTCGCTCGCGCTCACGGACACCCAGTAGCATCTGCGGCGCTCGTCTTTGACTAGTTTTCTCTCGTCCTCTCTACTATCTTGGCGTATCGTAGCTTATTTCTTTACAATGCAATTTATTTCCCTCCGCTCTGCTCTTTTGGGGGCCTTCGGGCCCGCTTCTTCTCGCCCTCGCACGAGCCTGTGGCTCTTGGAGCTTCGCTCCGGGTGGTCGCTTTGGGTCTCGATCAGCTAGACCCTCGGTGGCCCCTGTGTACGGGTTCGGCTGTCCCGTGCATCGCATCCAACACGGCTTTTCCTGCGGCACACCACCACTCCCAAAGCCCGTCGGCCGGGACGGCCGATCCCCCCGCAAACCCCCCAACCTCTCTATCCACTGTGCATCCCCTCAGATAGCTATATCGTGCACAGCACGATTGGTGCGAAGCACTACCTTCACTCTCCCTCTCTCATGGGCCCTCGGAGCGCAGATCTACTTTGCTGTAGGATATGTGAGCTTCAGCGTCGGAATACCGTCATTGACGGAGGAGCCACACGGCCAGGAGAGGTGGTTGATCATGCGAAGCTTGCCAGGCTTACGCTTGCGCTCAACAACACCCAGAGGTGAACAACGGAGGTCGGGAAGAGGTGGGAGTGGGAAAGGACCGGTGGCACCGCCCTTCGTGGTTAAGGTATACAACACATCCGACAGGAAGTGAGAGTGCCCTGAGCAGACTTGAGATTTTTGACCGGTTGGCTGAGTTCGGGGCCAGAAAATCCAATGTTGCAACCAAAATCAATTATTTGGAGTAAAGAGGATACAAAAGTGCGGTCAGGATAGTCTTCTAAGTAAAATTCCCAAGTGCTCTGCTTAAGAACGGAGGATATGCATGGCTGGCCGTGATTAGGGGGTAGAGGGGCGTTGCAGCGCAGAGATGTATTGGGGGTTGGTAGGATGGGAGTTGGACGAGGGCTGGTGGAGGGGATGCATGAAGACGAAGCGTGAGAGTAGATTGAGGTCGGGGCGACCCCACGCTGAGTAATCCCCAGCTTTCATGTCCCAAAGCCGGATGGTGTGGAACTCAACGTGGTAGATCACGACAGCAGACCATTTTTACGGCTGGTGCAGCTCCGTGAGGTGCGAAATGTAGTCCGACAGGGAACACATAATCGAAAAGACCTCCCAGGGCTTGCCGGATGATGCGGCAAAAGCTCCCAGCACCTCGAAGTACTTGAGCAGGGGGCACAGGAGGGAGTGGAACGAGGGGAAGTGTTTCAGAGTGAGGGTGTGCTCGGCAGATGGGGCAGATGACGACGGGGCGACATAGTCCTAGCGAGCAGCAAGTAGTGACAGCAGGTGGGCAAGTCCAGCGGTGCGAACGCATGCGCAACAATGTCCAGAATAATCTTGGACTTGACGGAAGGGAATAGAGCAGGTAATGACTTACTTCCAAATTCCGAAGTTCCCCCAGAGCCTGTGAAAGGCGGAACGACAGGCGCCACAGGCGCTGGCGTGCGCTGATTCTGCTGCTGCCAAAAGCGGAGGCAAACACCGCAATGGTGGCTAGCGTCTCCAGCGTGAGGGCTGCAAGGCCACGGGGGGTGTGGGGGTGCCTTGGTCGGGCATGTCGATGTTGAGGTGGAAGCTGTCGAGGCTGAAGGAGAGATGTCGATCAAAGAGTCCGCGCTTTGATCCGCTGATGGCGACAGAGGCACGGGGACGGGGACCAGGCGACAGAGCGAGGGACGAACAGGGGACGACTCCGGGGAGGATGCAAGTGGCGGGGCACGGAAGGAGGTGGTCGGCGCGCAAAAGACCGCTGGAACGAGGCTGGGTGTCCAATGGGCAATTGTGCTCATGTCCTCAAAGACAGAAAAGAAAAATCTAGTCTATCAAGCTGTGTGAGTGTAGGTAGAAGAGGAGGACGAAGAGACAAAAGGTGAAAGAGGGATATATATATATATGACCGGACAAAGGAATGTGAAAGGGGAAGGATGCGACACGTCACGTCGTGTGCGCCTCATTGCATAGACCGTGTTTGGCACGTCAAACATGTCTCTGATTTCCAACGGATTGGTATTGCAACTCCAATATCTGGTGATTTAGAGCAAAGTCCGATGATATCAATGTACACCGATATACACGGACGTCCGTTCAGAGGTCTCGTTTCCCCATTTCGTTCATGGCCCACTTTGGGCCGGGGGGCCCATTGGCCCCTCGCCTTCAAAAATCCCGCATATGTAAAGTACCTTGTATCTCTTGGCCCTTCGAAAATCTACCACAATCATGATGCTCCTGCCTCTACTCCTCTCCACTCTCAGCATTTCCTGGGCATCTAATCCTATCGACTTCAACTGCCAGCCCGGGCAGAAGTGCTGGCCTTCTCCCAAGGAATGGCAGCAACTCAACACCACCCTTGATGGCCGTCTATACCTCACCATCCCCCTAGGCGCACCTTGCTACCCAAATTCAACCTACTACAATGCAGCCACCTGCTCCACCGTCGAAGCCAACATTACCAACGACCTTGCCCGCATAGGCAACTACGGCCAGACCTACTGGCAGAATTGGGAGGCCTGCAGTGCCTCAGCATGTTCACTTTCCCCCACAGAGCCAACATATCTGCTCTACACGATCTGCTCGCTCGGCCGACTAGGAGCATATTACATTGACGTACGCTCCCCGTCGCACATCGCCGCGGCCATAGCTTTCGCTAAAACAACATCCGCCTCAGCATTAAGAACACGGGCCATGATTACTTCAGCCGTTCGGCAGTGCCCAACTCGCTCGCACTGGGACAATAAGCAATATAATGACCCTGTATATCCTCAGTATATCCTCAGTATTTTACAAAAATCCTCAGA